>JBCAUA010010067.1:0-13184 GCA_038406235.1 Peronia verruculata | reverse complement strand
ATTGCCCTGACGAAGAGTCAAGTAGACTCGAAAATTTGGCATATTTTACCATCGCTATCAAGTTCTTTATCGATTTCTGTGTTATTTGTTTTTCTTAAATTATTTTATTAGTTACCGGTCTGACAGTTATATTGTAATTTTATTAAATGATGATGATGATGATGATGATGATGACTGGAGACGGGAAGTGGAAAGTACTAAAGATCTGGCCGGTAACATCACTCAATTCAATTTTTGATACATACAGTTCTATAGATTGTCGTTTGATCGTTTGTTTGTTTGTTGTTGTTGGTGGTGGTGGTGGTGGCGTTAATAAATATGAATTAAGAACGGATAACAGTATTGGCACCGCATGCATACATAATGAAGTGAATTAACTTAATTGCCAGTAGAAGTCCGTTTAAATTTCAAGGCATTGCTGTAAAAAGACGGCCCTATGTTGATGTCTTTTATTATGAATCATTGTCCGGGTTCATCACTACTCCCTGACTTTGACAGCAGTGCAAGGCAATTTCAGCTAAGCAATTCCTCCTGTGTACGTGAAAATGAAAATCGGGCAGTCCCTTCACTGTGTAGCAAAGAGATCCCGGCCTATCTCGACGTAATTGAAAGTGACAACCACAAGCGGCTTTCCTTCAAGTCCTGCTGTCTGTCCAGAAGTCAACTTGGCTCTTTGGTTTGTGTCAACACCGCTCGCTGTCAGTGTCAGCCCATGCCGTAAGATTAGAAGAATCCAAACTAAGCAGATATCACTCTGTGGTGCCATTATAAAGGCAAAGACAGTCCTGGATACAAACGGTTCTATTTCGGCATCAAGGGTTACAAAACAGGGAGACCGAACAGTGCCCACGAGAGAGATTCTAAGGAAGGTGGGGGGGGGGGGGGGATGAGGGAGACTATATATGCCATATTAATGAAACTAATAAAATCTGAAAGCAAAACTTAAAACTCACAGATGATCAGAGTTCAAATTTCAGAACTCTTGTTATGTCACCTACATAATTTCATTCTATACCTAACCACTAACCAGCAACCGGAACCTTAATTTTAAATAAATTTTAAATGACATGGAACCGTAGTAGTGAAAATGATGGGAACAAATTATAGATGGATGATAATATGTCACCCCAAAAAGAATCCCCACCAATATAGACAACCAGTCAGCCCAAAAAACTTTTCCATTAATTCAACTAACACGTTATTGATTCAAAGACTGGGATTGAGTTGATACTTCTGTGGTTCACTTGACGTTCAAATGGTGGCTACTATGTATCCACTTCATACGAATAGATAAGATAAGATAAGATAAGAAAAGATTAGATAAAATTTGTTCTCAAAAGCAAATTCCATTTACACTTGATGAGACAAAGTATTCAGTACCTATACATTTATACTTACAAGCACAGAGACTGACAAATATCATGAACAAAACAAGACACAAGACAGACTCGAGAACCACTGCACTAGCTCAGTTCTTTGTTGCTCTATCTCCACCTTTGGGCTATTTAGAGGTACTTATGTCATATGAAAGAGGGATAGTAAATCTACCATAGAATGTAATTATTTCACCGATCATTTGCGCACACAGGTAGATTTTGAAAATCCATTTTGTCTTATCTCCTGTGTGCAAAGAAAAGAAAACAGTTGCTAAACGTGAAACATTAATGTTCCAAAATGCGAAACATGGATATAAAACACCAGAGAACTGAGCTCACGATTGTATCAACGTGATAGGTGTACAGTCAACAGCGGCAACCACCAACCATGATGTTTGAGTGTGTCTGTGTGTGCGCGCGTGCGTGCGTGTGTGTGTGTGCATGTGTGTGTGTGTGTAAGCGTGCGTGCATATGTGTGCATGTGTACATGTGTGTGTGTGTATGTGTGTGCGCGCGTGTGTGTGTGCGTTCGTGCGTGTGAGTGTGTGTGTGTGTGCATATGTGTGCGTGTGTATGTGCGTGTGTGTGTGCGTGGATGTATGTGTGTGTGATTTTTCTAGCTCAGAGACGTCAGCCTTACCTCCGAGATATCCATGCCTTTATCCCTGATGTGAACCTGGCCCACATCTACTTCAGCAGAAACTTTCTTGGCTGAGGATGGCGAAATAATGGTATCCGATACTCCGTTATTGTTTAGATTGCGCGAGGCCACGTTGGAGTGGGGCAAGACTTGGAACAGGCACATCAAGTAGGTCATCACTGATTTCTTGTCTGGTACATCCACGTTCATATCTGGGGGGGAAAAAGGTAACAAGCATAATTATCATCAATATTCCCAACAAGAACAACAACAACAACAACAACAACAACAACAACAACAACAACAACAACAACAACAACAACAACAACATCAGAAGCACCAACAACAACAACAATAACAAAAACAACGACAACAACAACATCAACAACTACAACAACAACAATCAACAACAACAAGAACAATAGTGCAGGTGACAGTCCATTGCTTAAAACAAAACAGAATTTGATCTTACAATTACAGATGAATAGACAACAATGCGTGTACTTGTGGATCATTCTTTAAAACTTGGCTTGAAACTTAATAAATTTATTAGCACATAGACAAAAATGTAGGTACTAAACGATTGTTAAAACGAAACAAAACAGAACTTGACTACAAAAGACGCAAAAAGTGTTTCTTTTTGTTGCTTTGCTTTGTTTTTTGTTTTTTAATGAGGTAAAGCTGATAATTAGTTTTATGACGGATAATAAGATAATGATATGCATTTCGACGATATTGTGTCGCACCCAATTTTTCCACATTTCAGGATCTAGCAGATTGAATCGATGTAGAAAATCATACTTATAGGCTGAATGTGAAATGTTCTTACTGAGACAAAACGTACTGGAGACAGACAGACAGACAGACAGGCAGGCAGGCAGGCAGGCAGACAGACAGACAGACAGACAGACAGACAGACAGACAGACAGACAGACAGACAAGAATCAGTGATGAAATTTAATGTGTAACTGTAACGTAACAATCGGTTGGATATTCAGGAAGGGACACAACCACTTTATTTTGCGTACAATAAAAATGAATTATCACAGGATGTAAGATATAGTGATGCTCATACTATCGCTATAAACAAGGGCATAATATAGCAAATAAATGTGTAATTAAATTTTAAAAAAAAGACTCTACAATATCATTTCTCTTTTCTCATTGTCTGTTTGTTTGTAGGTTTGTCTGTCTGTTTCTGTATTTCTATTGCTCAATTTCAGTATATTTTATAACAATATTTCTCTGTCAACAAGTTAGCGCTACCGTTACTACAAATGTTTTATAATGATGATGTGTGCGTTCATACTCACTTTAATAAACTCAGGACTCCATACCTACGTCTCCCTTCTGATATTGGCACCGCTGTATAAGTCACTGTCAGCAAATGTGCTGAATAAGCAGTGAAGTTCCTTATTTGTATACTTCAAAACATTCACTCACTGACATTCCCTAAGGTATCTGTCAGCTGTTTAGTGAGGAAAAAGTGATTTGACGTATGTGCTATAGATTCAGACAGTACTGACAACCTACCTTCGGCGTCCAGTAGTTTGTCAATGCCGAGTTTCTCATGGGCTATGTGGAAGGCATGGTTGAGATTATGCAGGCTATCTTTGCCCAGCAGGTGCTTGTAGTTGAACAAATCAGGTCTGGAAAGAGAAATAAATACAAAGGCATAATATTTTCTCACTGTGAAATAAACTAACACGAGAGCTATTCTACGAGGAGCCCTGGGGACTCAATGGCATTTACTGCATTTACTGCATTAGACACTCACATTTTTTTTGTTCAGTTTTGTCGAACCCACAGGATAGGCAAGATTTTGTTTTTGCCTTTTTAAAATTTTCTTATGACAAGCAAGTATTCCTTCCTGCGCATTCCCTGAGACCTAAGTAGATGTTTTCAGAAGGGTACCTAAAATCTGGTATGTCCAGAAATTAAGACGGTCTTGACAAATCACAAAGAATTCCAGATGGTGAAAACAATTCTGCAAGAAACATTGGACAGCTAAAGACAGCTATGCAGAACTAACAGAAAAATGGCCTTGCAACAACATCTAGGAGTGGACGGGCCACAAAAGGCAACAGGGACCGAGACAATTGCCGGAATCTTAAAATGTTTATGATTTTGAAAGCCATC
This sequence comes from Peronia verruculata, assembly GCA_038406235.1. Lineage (NCBI taxonomy): Eukaryota > Metazoa > Mollusca > Gastropoda > Systellommatophora > Onchidiidae > Peronia > Peronia verruculata. The sequence goes on along the minus strand of JBCAUA010010067.1, from coordinate 9,029 downwards.
AGTGAATTGCCACGGAGAGGAAGGAAGGAAGCTCGGCGTGGGAGACAAGGCTGGAGACAATCCATGAAGACCATTAACACTCTGCATACCAAAAACAAGACAAATAGTTTGTGAAATGTGCAGAGCCGCTGCGAGAAATGGCAACATGTTTCACAGAGTCCATATCAACTTTTGTCTTTTGTCTATCACGTTAAAGCGTTAGGATCTTCTTTAACGATAGCGTTTTTACATGAAGTTTACTCACAAAATAAAAGGTCGTTAGATGTGTCTCAATGTCCTGGCAAGTCTAGTATTACGGCCCATAAATTACACACAAACATTTAATATACAGCAAAATGGATCGTATAAAATTATGGTACGTACAGGTCATGTGTAGGTAAAACGACAACTGTTTCATAACAGTCTTGACTTTCTGTTATTTTACAAAACGTAGAGAATACGTCGAACAAACAAGTTTTATGTTATTTATGTCATAGCAAATATAATATTAAAGTGGCATTATTACAGTCCTTCTAGTGATCTAGCGTCAAGTTACCTGTAGTGATGTAGAAGTGCATTGAATGCCAGTCCATCCTTCCAACTAGTAGTGAAATTGACAATATCCACCTTTTCATATCTGCCAAAGACAATAAGAAATAATGCGACAAATAAAACATTATTTATATAGGATATTCTTAATCCTGAACGAACCCATTTGAAATAAAAAATAATGAACTCATTACACTCTCCGGTTTCACATTCTTCTTGTTCTAGACTTTTACAATTTCATATCCACAATGTTCCTTTGATTTGTAGTTGTTAAAATTCCAGATACCTACAGGACATACTACATGTATTTCATTACATGTAACTGATTTTAAGGATTTTCCCTGTTAACATGCACGACTCATAGAAAAATAAGTGATAAAAGAACCAGACTGTAGTCGCGTTCCTGTATTGGAGATACATACATATCACAGGAGGGTACTGGTAATTTGTGCCTGTAATATATGCTTTTAATATGGTCGAGAATCCACAATGATTAAAAAAAAAAAGGCAATTTACAAATAATAATATAATAATAAAAAGAGCTGTTTCATTCTGCACGATAATGACGATATTTTACTCTCCTAATGCCAGTTCATTGAATCACCAAAATCTCAGGGTGTAATGAAGATGAGCATTATTGTTATTAATGCATCCTAAATGATTCAATCACAGCCGTAAGACTTTTTTTTTTTTTTTTTTCAAATTCTTCTTTATAAATCCCAACTGTCAAATTTTATACCCATTTTACCAGAAAGATGACCACCCTTTCCTACTACCAGCACATTGAAAAGTGATCCGCCCATGTAAAAGTTGGATAGATCCTAAGTTTGAGAGAACTCACGACCTACCCTTGTGTGGACAGCTGGCACCAGCTGAGTAAAGTTCTTTCCAAGTTCGTCTGACCCAGATCCTCCATGACGTTCTTCATAACATCTTTCACCTGAAACACGAGAAGGCCACATGGTGAAATTAGTGAACAGGGGAATTTGACTTACAGTTTGGTAACGTGGACGAAACAAACTGGTAACACTGATGAATTGGCTGATAAAACATACGTCATACGTTAAGTGTCTTTTGTTTTATCAATATACATCCTGTAGGACAGTACAAAAGCCGATAAGCTCACTGATGCTCTTAGACAGCTGCCGAATTTGAAATAGGTCTATTCACTGATGTTGTTCTCCCATATTTTTCCTTTTCTTCCTCTTTTCCTTTGCACTGTTCTCTTACAACGGTTTTATGGAGTCCTGGTGATCTTACATGATGAATGACCATACTCATTTACTATTAAAAAAAAAAAAAATTAAAGATATGGTTCGGATATGCATGTTTTGATCAAACATGGGGGCCCAGCCTGAATGTTCTTTGCCTCTTAAGCTCTTTGATCAAACGCTAGAACCCAGCCTGAATATTCCTTGCAATATGTATTCTTTTGTCCAAAGCTGCATATTCCTTGTCATTTACCCTGTTTGTCAAACGCTAGAACCCAACCTGAATATTCCTTGCAATTTATATTCTTTGTCCAAAACGCTAGAACCCAACCTGAATATTCCAATATTCTTTGTCCACTGAATAGTCCTTGCTATTTACCCCGTTTGTCAAACCCTAGAACCCAGCCTGAATATTCCTTGCCACTTACACTCTTTGACCAAATGCTAGTATCCAGGCTGAATATTCCTTGCCATTTATATTCTTTGTCCAAACGCTAGAACCCAGCCTGAATATTCCTTGATAGTTACGCTGTTTGATCACACGCTAAAACCCAGCATGCTTACACTACCTGTGGCGCCAACATAGGACATTGGGAGATGTTTCCAGTACAATTTTCAACATTTACGCCGCAGTTATGGCAGTTTCTAGCCAAGAAGCTGATTAAAATCGCATTAAATCCACAAGCTGCTAAAATGGGTATCTTTTTTTTTGTGTGTGTGTGTGTGTACTACACGGAAAACCGCCCAGTTTAAATTGATTCTATACTTGAAATTTGGTATACTCATTAACTTTGGCAGACTGGAAAAACACTGGTCTTTAATTACATAACACCATAAACCATGGATGTTTTCTCTCGTGATTATACAGCTTTACAAACTGGGACGTTAGTTATGTTAACACACTGAAAATCATAAGGTGCAGATATTTAGTTCATTACCACTAAACAAGGAGGTGGAGTTTTGCAATATATCATTTCGAATTGTCTCTTATCCCAGAATCTTTTCCAACTTCTGGAAGTATTTGAAACATCAGTTTTGAGTTTGTTTGTTTGTTTTTATATAGGCTTCTGCTGCGCATAAAGGCCATAACAATCAGTCTTTAACTCAGCATTTCAGTAACCCCCCCGTTTACATTAACTCAGTGCATACATCATCTCCTTCCCCTTCCTTCTCCTTTCCCTTCTCTCCCAACCAAACTCGTTAATTCTTGCCGTCAGTGATATTATCAAAATTAAAATAAGCACAGTGAAACACCTATGGTTCTGAAGATAACTGATAGAATTCCTATAAATCAGAATGCATAATTAAACCTTATAACTCGTACAATCACGGAGAGTTATTCGGAAGACAATAGTATGACTTATTGAGGGGAGTGTAAAAATATTGGTAATTGGTCATCAACGGCACCGCAAGAGCCGGAAAAAAACAGGTAATCTAATTGACACTACGGCACCACCACCGTAGAACAAAAGCTCTTTAACCATCTACATAGGCAAAAAGAGCTGTATCAGTGGTAGTATAAAGACTCAGCATTGAAACACTTCGGACTCTTGAGACTAAAACCTCTCTAGAATAAAGCAAATCTCTATTGCATATTACTTTCTGATTTTCTCTCACTCTTTTTCTCTCTTTCTCTCTCTCTCTCTCTCTCTCTTTCTCTAACTCTGGAGAGATGCACCCAACCACTCTGTCTATGACTGTCTCTGCTATCAAATACTTAAAGGAAACAAGGACGACCTACCTGCCAATGTAGAATGATACTCCATACCAGCCCAAGCGTCAGCTTAGGATTGCCATCCACGATATCGTTGCTGCTGATGTTTACCAGCTTGATCTGTGGAGAACACAAGCACCGTTAGAATATTTCACTATGCAGAAATACAGAAAACTAGAAATGTACATTAAAGGGAGTTTACGGTGCAAGCCCATAAAATATAACAAATGTTTCACCATTTTATTGCGAGGATTTTGTGACGAAATCACAACTGCCACGAAAGTCAGCAACGTAGGCTATGGAGAAGATAGAGTGGTATGAAACTGTAGTTAATAGAGAATCCCAAACATACCTTTAATCCTATACAGCTCAGTGTCTCACATAATGATTAATTGCCACACACAGATAATAATGCTAGTGAAAATTACAATGGTCAGAGAACTCATTTCTCTAAGAGCTGCATCACGGCAATTATTTTTGATTATCTCTAATGATTTGCCTGCTATTTTGAAATTGACGAACTTTCAGAATTAAGGCGATAGATCTTCCTCTAATAATAGCATCTTCACATTATTTTCCCAGACGTACACCATTAAGACAGTTACAGATGCAACCAGGTAGTAAGCAACGGTTTTCTAGAAGGAGGGTGTAATCTATGAAATCATTAATTCTGATTTTTATTAACTTTTCTGTGGAGAAAACAGACAGACAAAAATCTGCGGGAATATTTGGTTATGCAGGAACTAGAGACACACTTCTAAAGGAGAACTAAAAGTGCGAGCCTATAGTAGATAGCAATGCTTGAGCCTTTTGTGCACATGATTACGAATTTTCTATTACTACTGATGACTACGAATTTGATATGTAGATAGAACAAACAGGACGAATCACTGGAATGTAAGAACTGCCAACTTTCACCCCAGAAAAAAAAAGAGTGATAACGAATTAGTTTCACCATTTTCCTGCCACGAGGTAAATATGACGTCATTACAATACAAATGATAATTCACAGTTTAACAAAACAAAGGAGACAGACGGATATTTTATCAAAGGCGATAATCGGGGGATACCACTGCCAGAATGAGCCATCCCTGACTGATAGTTGTGGGCGTCGGAACGGCCACTGCGGCATTGCACGGATTGCTTTCACACCTACATGACAGTTAGATGTGGAGTGCAACTAACCAACTCTCTAAGACAGAGACTGGAAGATGAACGAAACACAAAACAACGAATTATACAATAAACCTATTAGTTCCGCTGCTTTGGTATTCTTTGAGTTTTTTTTTTTTTTTAATTATTATTTTTTATTGATGAAAACAGGCGGGAAAAGAAGTTCCTTTGTTTAGTGACAAGGTTTGACAATATTTATTAATCTGTTATTTCCATTTTGAGTCCAGATTCCTAACAGCCAGTTTTTGGAAAGTGTGACTTTGACTTACTGCACTATTGTATACAATACTGTTATTACTTTCTTGACTCTACACAAAAGGAATGAAATTTAAAAAAAAAAAAATACTGTGTCCCCAATGCCATAAAATGTAACACCAAAATAAGGATGATGAATATGAACTATATTGAAGTAGAATGATCCATCTGGCTCAAAGCCTGTCCTTATTATTACGTACAGTTTTATTTTTCAGGAGATTCAAAGACTTTGTTATGTCTCAAGTAAGGGAAAATGACCAGAGCCCCTCATACAGGACACAAAAAAATCGAATGAGCATTTTTTTTTTTTTTTGTATTTTTGTTGTGTCACATGCAAAACAGAAAGAGAAGAGAACAGAGGGAGAGAGAGAGAGAGAGAGAGAGAGAGAGAGAGACAGACAGACAGACAGACAGACAGACAGACAGACAGACAGACAGGTAGACAGACCGATAGACAGAATTACATTTATAGCCTCAGAGACAGTCAGACAGACAGACAGACAGGCAGACAGACAGACAGGTAGACAGACCGGTAGACAGAGAATTACGTTTATAGCCTCAGAGACAGACAGACAGGCAGGCAGACAGACAGACAGACAGACAATTACGTTTATAACCTATCATGGACCATGATCAGAAATTCATTTCATTGTAAACAAACATATCATTATAACGCAAATTCACCCGATACCAGTGAAGGAGCAAAAAAACCATGGTCGGGTGCTGAGAAAAAGTATGAGGCCATTTGCTTAGGAATGTCTACAAACATTACCGATGCTAGCCTGGCCGCTCTAACGCGTGCTTCCTCCTCCTTCCACACACAAAACCAAAGACAAAAACTACGCCGTACTTAACAACAAAACAGATTCCGAAAACAAGTTGTATTAACAAATCGCTAATCGCTAAAACTATTGTTTTGTTTCTTCATATTATACAAAAGGGAACAATTTTGATATGTTTTTAAGTTTTCTTACGTGTGACAGTGACATTGACAGTTCAGTCCAATGTGTTTCCATTTCTAGGTATTGTTGTCTATGTCAAACAAAGTACACACTGCATAGACAAATAGGGCCGGAGCCACAGTGCATTCTGTGTCTGTGTCTAACTCTCGCATTGCAGCAGCATGCAGACATGTTGCGAGCTTGCAAGACGCAAAATAGCGCAGGCGGGTATAACAAAAAACGCGAGCTGACACGCTAGCTGGCCGCATGGTCAGACCCAGACGCACTACAGCCCGCAGCAATGAAATAAGTTTGGCCTATAACATTATGCAGTTGCAGTGCCATAGTTAGACGCAGACACAGATGCACTGTGGCTCCGGCCTGATACGGAACACAGTTCATTGACGGGCACTGTGTAATTGAAAATGAGTCAATCCCACTTCAATCTGTAAGTGTGAGTCAGTGCCAGGCACATGATCAAATGAGTCGTTTCATTAGCAGTATATGCGACTGGTCGTAAACATAATGTGAGTAAAACGTCATTGTGAAATGCTCCTAATCTGGGGACCTCAGACTTCAGAGTTTCAAATGAGTATTTAAATCGGATTTTTTTTTTTTTCTCTTCAAAGAAATGATGTTTGGTCATTTTTATGAGCATGAGCATTATTTGGAAAACTTTCTGTCAAGTTGAACGCATTTCAGCTTTTTTTATACCCGCATGTTCTCATTTTCTGTAAATTCTGTACATTTTGTTATTAATTTCTGCTTTCTCAAAAAACAAACAAACAAACAAAATGAAAAAAAAAAAAAACTACACAAACACACAACACACACACACAACACACACACAACACACACACAAACACACATAAAATCCAAAGATTAAAACTTTTACTTTTTCCCCTCGGTCTCCCGTTATTTTCCGTGGCAAATGTGTACGCATTTTAGTATGAGATTTCAATGTGTCTTTATTGGACTGGGACGAAAAAGTGGTTTGTCTGAGAAATTAGGTCACAAGTATTCAACTAGCATGTGCACTAGCATCTATTAACAACTAACAAACAAACAAACAGTAAATAAACAACAAATCAACAATGCTATACTATATACCAAGTGAATTTAGATAAATTTAGATAAAACAAATATCCTGTTTAAAGGACAGTAGGCTATCTCACATTTCTTTTTTTTTCCTGAAATTCCCGATTCTTTCTTTCTTTTTTTTTTCTGTCGTTCTTTCTTTCTTTCTCTCCTTTCTTTCCGTCTCCCGTTATTTTCCGTGGCAATTTTGTTTATCTATTATCTTTATCTATTATCTTTATCTGTTATTTTTTCTTTCTTTCTTTCTTTCTTTCTTTCTTTCTTTATCTATTTCCTCATGCAGCGTTATTTAACTCATGCAGGAAGTTTGATTTCGGTAAATAGATTACATTATTTCAGTCCAAAGGAAATCAATATTTATGAAAATCATCTATTAACGGAATATTCAAGGGTAGAATTCTCAATCCAGGTTTTCGTAAAACATATTATACCTGATAGAAGACAGACCACTACTCCTTGGCATCGACCAAATATCTGCATAATATGTGCAAAATTTCATGCTGATCGGCTGAGAGAAACCAACACAAAAGAGTCCTGAATGGTTGAAAAGTACGGTATTTGCCTTGATCATAACTAAGATCTCAGCGATTTTCGATGACAAAACACTTTTACTAATCTTTTATTAATCTGACCCATGCATATAATATGATTAACAAATTAAATAAATAAAGAAAGAAAGAAAGAAAGAAAGAAAGAAAGAAAGAAAGAAAGAAAGAAAGAAAGAAAGAAAGAAAAACTAAAGTCGTCGATCTGAAGAACAAAGTGAAAGTCAGAATAGAAGAAAAGCCCGAAAAATGTCAGTAATTCTGATTCACATGAATGAAAAAAAAAAAAAAATGAAGTAAAAATGGCTTCGTTAAAATGATGAAATCAATGCTTCTATTTGACACAGTGACCTTGTCTAAATTAACAGCGAAGTAAAAATAACACTGATAGAAAACTTGTTAAAGAAACAAAACAAAGCAAAACAAAAATGGCAAAGATAAAAACTGCAAGGAAAACGAGCAGTGGTTTTCCCCACGGGGACAGAAAGTAAAAACAAAGAATAAAAAGACAAAGCAAATAAATCAAACCAAGAGAGAGAGACAGACAGACAGACAGACAGACATAAAGCAAGAAGAGCTTAATTTCGTTCGGTTGTCCACACTCTCACTCTGTTATTTTGGCTGCAGGGTTTTTTTTTTTTTCTTTTCTTTTTTTTAACTGTTGTGTTGATATGATTAAAACTTGTGGGGAAAAAAACCAGCGAATAGAACGATCATGCACAAATAGGTGTGGAGGCAAATTTAAAATAAAAGAGCAAAGAGGCGGGAGATTGGGGGGGGGGGGGGGGTAGTGCCAAACGGACACGGGAAGGTTATAAAAACACATATCATATTATTTAATTTTTTTGAAAGATCTATTTCAAAGTAAGATTTTGTTGTCGTTGTTGTTTTGGGATTTAACGACACGTCAGCATGATTACGGCTATATTGTGTCAAACACGGTAAGATACGTTAACACGTCAAGAAGAAGAGAGTGAAAGAAAGCGGGACCGAAGACAGGAGCAAGGAGAGAGAGAGAGAAACGATATATCCCCTGGAATGTCGAGGATGGCACTCCATGGGAGACACCTCACTGATGGCGGGCTTACACCACCTGCAGATGGTATCAGAGAACCTGCTGGTAAACCCGGAGTCCCCTGAGAAAGCTGCTTTAAATGGAATGAATTTGAAAAAAAAATATGGACAAATAGAGAAAACGATAGTAGTAGAAAACAGGGTCTAGAAAGAAATGAACGAGGAGGACGGAGGGAAAGAGAAAATGGAGAGAAAGTAAAAGAAGGAAAGAAGTGGGGTATGGAGGGCAAGACATGATGAAAAAGACAGTGGGAATAATGGAAATGGAATGATCGACAGAGAGAGAGAGAGAGAGAGAGAGAGAACGGAAAATAGTCCCAGGAATGAAGAGGGCGGACGAAAGTGAGTTTTGTTGATGTTGTTGTTGTTGTTGTTGTTATTGTGTTGTTGTTGTTGTTAATTGTTGTTGTTGCTGTTGTTTTTGTTTTTGTTGTTGTTGTTGTTGTTGTTGTTGTTGTTGTTGTTGTTGTTGTTGTTGTTGTTGTTGTTG
>JBCAUA010010056.1:0-12696 GCA_038406235.1 Peronia verruculata | reverse complement strand
TCCTGTTGGGGTCATATTTCTTGACTGACCCTCCCCCCCCCCCCCCCCCGCACCGCAAACCTCTGGCCCCTTCACCAGCTACACGGGCAATAACTCGCTCAAGGCATTTAGATTATCTTCTCTTCTCCTCCAGCATCGCTTGATGTCATTTGAATGTATACCCACCATATTCTGTATGGTTCACGGTGTCATTTAGATGTCAATTCAGGTCATTTGATACTGAATGTCGGAAACATGAAAGGGCCCAGACAAAAACTTTGGACATTTGAAAGCTGCAGTTTCGCCTCCTGCTGGCTGTGTTATAGCCCTCAGCCTGGTCCACTTCTCACCGGTCTCTTCCACGTCCCGGGTACAAGTTCACACACCGAGAGGAGGGGGAGGGGTGGCCAGCTTGTTCTTCACATTTTGAGGCAGGAGTCGGGGGCAGGGAGGGGGAGGTAACACGGGGGAAGGGGGGGGAAGAAAAAACTTGGGCACTACTGGGAAAGAAAAAAAAAAATGTCCGGCATCGGTCGAAGTAAGACAATGCTGCTATGTTTGGTGTCTGTGAGCCGGTCGGGTCAGGAAATGTCTTTCTGTATTTGCATCTCTCTGTTGTCTCGTATGTTTCCATTTTGGTGTGAAATTTTGGTGAGTTGTAATGAAATTGTGTTATTTAATTTATTTATTATTTATCCATCTTGTTATTTATACACTTATACATTCTTTCTTAACTCCCGACATGGAAGAACTTAGTCTTACCGATGTATTTATTTGCATGCCAAATTGTCTGCCGGAAGTTACCCAAGGTTGCTGGACAGGGGATGTCACCCAACCAATAGAAGCTTTCAGTCTAACTGTAGATATGTTGGTTTGAGACGTCAATTAGAAAAAAAAAAGTTAGATACCTCAGTTTCAGGTAGTCACATCAGAGAGACATTTTTTTTTTCTTTTTTACACTGTGGTTTGGAATTGGCATCTTTTTAAGAGAAGGAGAGAGAGAGAGAGAGAGAGAGAGTGTGTGAGAGAGAGAGAATAAGAGGAAGAAAGAGAGAGAGAGAAAGACAACGGGTGAGAGAATGAAAAGGACAGGCAGAAATATATGAATTACAAAACATCGTTTAGAGACACATGGAAATGCTACTGTCCACAGAAAATTTTCTATAGGAAAAGAAGGTCAATTCACCCGATTCTAAAACAAACAGAAAGTACGGCCAATTACGAAATCATAAAATATATTTCTTTTATTAAAACATGAAGGAAACACGTTTCAAACCTCAGAACCTCAAGAGCGTAAACAATTTAAAAATCCACCTATGAATGAGGTCAGTCAAATTCCATTAACTCTAACGTGAACCAAAGACCGAAATTGTTTAAGAGTTTGTTCGACTCAATGAAGACCAGTTGGAGCTGGATGCTTGTGAGCTTCACACCAACGTCCAGACACACTCAAAGTTTATTTCACGGCCTGCACGCCAGCCAGTGACGGCTAGAAGCTGCTGCAACGAAGCAAGGGCTAAATCGATTACTGTTGGCATCATGAAACATTTTATTCAAAATAGTATAAATTGCCAGAGAGAAAAAAGGGGAAAGTTTAATTCATTTCAACATTTAAATGTGATTCTTTCAGCTGATTTGAACCCTGGCCTATACCTGATGTACTTCACTCGGATGCTGTTAAGTCTGGCCACTGACGATCTCAAGGCTGACCAGAAAGTCCGATGTTTGGAGTTCGGTATCCGACTCCAGGCCAGATTTCGTTGATCTCTGACAGCATTTCAGCCGTTTTAATGTTCCCCCTTCCTCCCTTCCCCATCGAGATAACCGTCCTCAGGAGGTTGAAAGATTTATATAGAACGTAACCTCCCCCCCCCCCCACACACACACCTGGGCTGTACTAAGATTGTTGATGTCTGTTTGATTACAACATGTTATTCTGGTCTCTCTCTCACCTGTTTATGTGATAACAATATGCTCTGATTGAGAAACAATACGAAAATAAAGCTAACTTATATTTCTTTGTTACATGATATGTTTTTTTACTGTGGCCATCGTGAAATGTTCATGGAAAACAGATCTGAAACTTGTATGTACGTGCATATAGTTGTAAATGTCTTTGTATGTGAGTATGTGTTCATGTGCGAAGGTATGTGTGTCTGAGCATGTTTGTATATTTGTTTATGTTTCTTTGTGTAGGTATGTACGTATGTGTGCGTATGTATCTATGTGTGTGTATAATTATATACATCTGTACTATGTGTATATGCGTGTATATTTACCTTGGTGAAATACCTCTCCAAAGTTCTGACCTGAGTTTGACCGCAGTGTTCACCTACCCCCGTCCCACACATCATCGCCGTGACTCTCCGCTCCTGGGCCTGCAGTTAGAACGTTCATAAACATTTCTCCTGTCACACAGTAAGCCAGTGGTTCAATACGTTTTTGCTCTCACGACCTCAATACCCCAACATCTTAAAACCCAGACGATTCCCTACAAGCAGCAGGTTGATTTACATTTCATTATCTGCTACAGCACGTGTTAACATGCGCACAGTCGCAGAGGCCCACACCTAAGCCTCCCTATACCAGGCCAGACACCCGTGATACATGGAGGCTGACTGTTTACATCACCAGATTTAAAACACCGGTTAAAAAATCAGTAAACACTGGCCAAATTTTTTACCTTAACAAAATTTTATTCATACAAATCATAGCTTGGCAAACATGAGACACAAATTAATTTAAACAGATCAATGAGATGAAAACATTCATCGCATTAGATTATGAAAAATATATCAGACATTTAAAACTATAGCCAAATTAAGGAAACGCCGCCAAATCTGTGAGCACCATGCATGCTGAGTTCAACAAGAGTCACACGATCTGAGTTTCGCTCACTGAAGTTTCGTAGTATCGGAATGAAAGTGTCCCAACTATGTTATAAAGTTGTTCCAGTTAAAACAGTTTAATTCTAAGGCCACGATTTATGGCCAGTCTTCAAATCCCGTTACCTGGGTTAATAGGGACCCTAGGACTACGCACATACCTACAGGAACACACATACAATATCTCTCTCTCTCTCTTATACTGGTCAATCTTACCTCCTCTGTAACAGGCTTGGCCACATTCTTGATGTACAGTCTGCAAGATGGCTCTCCTTCATCATATCTCTTGAACACATTCAGTTCCTTCATTTCTGTGTGTAAGATAACCCATAAGTATGCACTTTTAAGACAATAATTGTAAGGGTCACACACTAATAGTGAGCTGTTTCACTTTCACTCCCAATCAAAACATTTAGAACTCTACACAGATAGTGCTGAGTGTAATCCAGATGGCCTTTTCTGCATGACCAGCCCATTGCTTGTTTGTCTTGCATTTACCACATATTTAGCTAATGAACAGATAAAGACTTTTGCCTGGTCTCAGAAAACGATTTGCTAGAATCAAAATATAATGCCAAGCTTCAAATGTGAAGCTTACACAACTGACAAAACAAATTTGTAGCACAGAGATTCAAAGGAAAACAAAACAAAATAGGACAATGAAGTAAGACTGACTGTAAGCAAAGAATTTACTTTAAGTGAGTTGACTCTAAGTGAACTACACCTCACTGGTAATATGCATTTAACTAAAAAAATGAAGTTCATATCATCCAAAAGGCTTCTGCAAAGTCCTACACAAATATGAAAGCAGCTTAGATTTGCTTTAAAGTCAGTTAAACACACCACTGCTGGTATTACTCTGTGACTAAAAGGATAAATGAATTAACTTTTATCTGACAGATATGAGTGTTTTTTTATTGTAGAAATGACAGAAACCTGAATGGGACAATCTTGATTTCCTCAACTCTGATGATGTGATAAACTTTGACCTGGTCCACTCTCTCTCTGTACTTTCCTCCTCTTTGTCTGCATCTGTGTCCTACAAATATTCATAGACAAAACGTCTGGTTATACAACTGACATGGGCACAGAGTGTCTATGTTGCTCACACTCATGGTAAACCATTGATATCAGTTTTTATTAAGGATGAGTCTATTGCTACTAAGACAAAGAGTTCAAAATAATTCCAATGGTCTATTACTAACATGCAGTCTCAATATTGTATCTTAATGTTCCAGAGTATTTGAATAATCCTATATCTCACCCTAACTCTAACATTATATCTAATCCCGACCCTTATCTATATTATAAAATTGCAAGAAAACCCACAATAGGCTTATGGGCTCGAAAACTGCTGAATGGATCTATGTGAAATTTGGCATCCAACATTGTTGCATATGGATCTGTGTTTCTATGTACATAAACCCCTAAAAAGCTTATTATCTTTGACATTATTCTAAAAATGCCATAATAAATGAAGAACAAACTCGTGAGGCTGCTTGATCCGAAGTGCACGCTTGATAGTATGATGCGTTCAAAACACATTTTCTTGGAGTAACATTCAGTTTAACCAAACAATCAACATAGACATGCGCACATTTGCAATACACTATATGTTGCAAGGCTATACTTTTTTTTAAAAAATCTCCCACGGAGGCTGTGGGTTCTCTTCTAGGAATATAACCCTCAAATCATAACCCTCAAGAAACCGTTTCGCTCAGTGTGGAACTTCTTCCTCCTTAGGTCTAAAATATAGATCTAGACTCAAGAAAGTCTAATGCAATGTCCTGAATCAAATTAATGGTGAAATTTTATTGGTCAGAAAGAAAAGCCTGATTGCAAGAGATCACAGAGTCTATTTTAACCACCAGATTGCAGTAGTCAGTGTCTTTTATTAAACAAAATATCAGCTCCATAAAACCTACATTGCACCAAATATGGTAAAAATGACATTCATAAGTTTAAAACAATTTATAATGATGTCTCACAATAGTTACCAATGGTGCATATTCACAATTTCCATATCATACTGGGATGGAATATTTAGATTTTGGAATCAAGGCCTATAAGAAGTAAAAATTATCTGATGAGTTTTGGTCATGGTAGGGAGCCTAATGCCAGAATACATATGTCTCTCGCCCAGTCAAAATAAATCATAAGTTGCTGATCAGAAACTGAAAAATTGAGGGTTGAACACGACTAAAATGTTCTGATATCAATGTTTTTATACTACAGATATTGGAAGAGCATTCCTTTCTGAAACAAAAATACTGCTGTCATAGGCAGGTTTTACATATATCAGGAGGCTGTAATGTGAAAATTTAGATTTATGCGCAAACCCTTCAATTTTCTCCACATTTTTGGTCAAGGCTAAGAAGCCCCCTCCTGTCTACAATTTGCAATATCTTGAGCTACAGTCATGCTGGCTCCAAACTTTTTTTTTCAGCAAATGAAAGTGTATAAATTAATATTTTATGTGATATTTATATCTCAATATAGTGGAAAATCAACATAATATGACTTGCTGTGGCCAGCTGCGAACTGAATTTGCTCCTTACAAAATGTCTGACTCTATAATCTTCAAAGACATAAGAACACCATCTCTAAGAAAAAAAGGTACCTAGTTTTAAGCTTTCATTCTGAAAAGTCTGGAATGAGTAGTGCAAAAAAACTGTACAAATTATACATTTTATGAGATGGCTTTCAATCATTTCCTTTGAAAAGAGCCTAGAGATATCAAACGCTAGTGGTACCTTGTGGACTGGTTCAAGGATACCAAAACCTTCTTGAACAACCACCTCTGATGGATTCTGTGCACTTGGTTGGTCTGAAATTGATAAAGGCACGCATGATGTTGTGATCATATAAAATCTACAGTCCACCAATTGATGACAATCAAACAGTCCCAGACAGAACGACGAGAAAACTAATAATTATGATAAAAGAAATAGAAATGCTGGAAAAGCACACAAGAAAAAAGAAACACAGGAAACATGAATAAAATCCACCACTGATAGTGACAACAAAAACATATTTGAAAGGATTCAAACTAAGAACATGAAAAGTTTAAAAAAAAAAAGGTAGAGAAAAAAAGAGAGAGAGAGAGATGGCCATTTTAATGAAAGAAAAAAAAAAGTAACAAACAAGGACAGAGAGAAATGTGCTTTAGAATCTGGTGGGAAACAATTAATTATGCACTCAAAACATATTAGTTTTGGAATTTGATGCAACATTTGGTCTGAGGTAAACTTTCCCATTGTTTTGCACTTCGAAAATCCTTCTGAGATCAACTTCCATCACAACCTGTAAAATGATGGATTTTATTTATGATGTAAATTTGATAAAACGTGCTCAGTTAGATAGCAAGAAGTCTGCATCACTGATGCTTAGTGAATGCTCTTCTCCGCAAATATGACACTCTTACAGAAAGATTTGTGTCTTGTATTTTTGCGCTTACGTCGCTTAAATACATGCATCTTGTATTTGTGTTTTACTCTTTGAGCAGAACTATTTTTGGCTCACTAAAGGTTTGAGTATCACCTGTTGAAATCTCTTGTGCCTCCTTCTCCAAAGGAAATTCTCCTTCCTGACCTGCCTGAACGTGGGTTAACACTTCCTGTTGCTGCTGCTGATTGGGTGTTTCCTCTGTAGGTTGCAGAGGAGGTAGTGGAGGTAGTGGCGGAAATATCAATGATGATGCCGGGGGCGGTAAAGGAGGATATGACTGAGTGATGGTTGTTACAGGTACAGGTGGTGGTGGTGCTGCTTGACTGACTGTTACATTACTTTGCGTCAAAGCTGTAAGTCGGTCGGGCTGTGACATTGCAAGTGACGGAGGTAACACTGGTCCATAGGCCGACAATCCTATTGTTATCGGTGGAGGAGGTGGAACGGCAACCGATGGTAAAATGGCTGAAGGCAGTTTGAGCTCAATCTTTCTTGTTCCAGCTGATTCTGCTGCCTGTTCAAAGACTTCGGTCACTGGCATGGTGGGCACTGAAGTTTGCACCGGAATCCCAATATCTTGTAGATCTGACAACCTCGGCCGTTTTGAGACTGGCTTCTTTCTTGATGGCCTTGCTGGTCTTTTTACAGACTGATCTTCTTTCAATCTTAAAAAAATAAGTAAACATTAGATCTATCTCTCTGTCTCTCTCTATTCTGTTAAGCATTATGCCTCTTATGATATTCTACGCTTGTACCTGCCTGTCGGATGAAAAACTAGTCATCACATATTTTCGAAAGGATAAATAAAGTATTTGCTTGAACACCGATACAATTTGTATAGAGGGATTATCTTAGCTATACTGATAACAAACAATAATATGAAGGGTGCTGACCTCACACTCCATTCTTATGATATGACTACGATAACCACATGTTAAAAAAAAAAAAAAAACTGTTATAGTTATAGGTAAGCAACTCTTCAGAAATTTTCTCAAGATCTCATGAGGACTGGAACAGAATGATATTTCTCTCACCATTCAACCTGTAAGCTTTTACAACACAATGACTCTTCAGAACAAATGAGATTTCACTCTCATTGTGAAATCATATAACTAAATTAAGCATGGAAAGTGTAGATTCCAATCTGCTATGCAACCACAAAATTGTTTTAACACTACCATTTCTGAGAAAACAGTAGTGGAGATGTGGACTGTACTTGAAACTTTCCCTACCTTCTTTCTCTCTCATCCTCCTCTCCACTCTCCAGCTCCGACTCTGACTCACTGGAGATGTCCATCTCTCTCTGGTCTACATCATCAGGCAGGGCAGGCTCAGTCACATCAGGGTACTGTACACAGCGAGAAAGAATGGGAACAATGTCTAACTATACAAAACACTTTGTAAAGAGACTTGTAACTACAACAAAGATTTGTGATTAGCTATAAAACATCTCTTAGAGAAAGCAAGAATGCTGCCATCTTACAAAAGTGTTTCCACTTTCGGATTTCAGTTCCAAATGTCGAAATCTGTATCTGTATCTGTTGGCGTCACCGGGAACTGTGTTGGCCGCTGCACATGATATCCTCACAAAGTTGCTTCCAGCACTCTCGATCTTGACTAAGTCTGACCACCTCCTGGAGTTTCTTGACACTGATGTTTGAAAATGTCAAAATCAAATGCATAAAATACATTCCTGAGAAAGCAAGCCAAGCTGTCAGTTACAAGAACACCCCCCCCCCCCTTTTAATTTTTTTTTTAAGAATGCATGCAGGACTTAAACCTTGAGTTTGTCAAAGGTGAAGAATTCCCACCTAAGAAACAGCATTCACTTACCACAGGTGGGGCTGGTGTGATGGTTCCGAAAGGGGCAGGGAGGTCCATCTTGTTCATCAAGTGTAGCACCTGCAACAACAAGATTCATCGTGACTCTCAAACAGTATACTCTGATGGCGCACTACTGAGAAAGCATAACAATATCAGAAATCCGTCAGAAAGAAAACAGATCTAATGTGTATAATGTGCCTTTTTCATAATAGTTCGACTGTTACACTGACTACTCAAATATAACTACAATTACAAGATACATGTATCCCTCAATTCTCAAAAATTTGCATTTCATTTGCTATGTGTTTAAAAAGCGATCACAGAACTAAAGCTGAATTTTCTTGAAATAGATTTCTTAAAAAAAAAAAAAAAATCAACAGAAAAAAATCTATTATCAAAGTATGATGGAGTTAACTGTCTAGCACTTTACAAAATCAGGAAGGACCAGTCAATTGCCTTCAGATCAAAAATTATTCCTGCGTATGAATGTCTGATCAACATGATGAAAAGTTATTGTCACACCTGGCATCACAAAACAAAAAAAAAAAATCAGACAAAGGAAAAAAAAATATTATCTTGACTATTATATGTCATTTGTTATATGATAAAATTAATAGCAGATAAACGCAGTCTGGAGAAATATGAAATGCGACATGATGCTCTCGTCAAATTTTAAGCATATCGAGTAATTGGTATCACTGTAAAGATTATTCATTTCCCCATCAGTGTGTGAAAAAGTGGTTGTCCTATCTTAAGTAGAAGTTGAGATATTGGCAGTTAAAGAAGATGGAGTGCCCTGTTGCTGCAGCTGAAGTTATTGAG
This sequence comes from Peronia verruculata, assembly GCA_038406235.1. Classification (NCBI taxonomy): domain Eukaryota; kingdom Metazoa; phylum Mollusca; class Gastropoda; order Systellommatophora; family Onchidiidae; genus Peronia; species Peronia verruculata. The sequence goes on along the minus strand of JBCAUA010010056.1, from coordinate 3,739 downwards.
AAAATGGCCGATCATTTTAATAAATCCCTCTTCATCTCTGTAAGGCCCAGCCACAAAATTACAATTTTGGGCTTTTATTTGATCTATTTCAGTAAACTGAACTCTGAAATGCAAATTTACATTGATATAGAAAGGCTTGATGGAGACAAAAAATTGTGTTAAAAATTCATTTACTGTTGAAAAACATGTCATTTCTCCAGTTGGCTCAGTTTGACGAGTGCCTGATTTTATCGTGTCGCGTCCCATATAACCATGTATGAAAAACCCTGATAGGTTCGAGATTCTTGACCTTTATATTTTTAACCACTTCACTGCTAACCAATAAGGCTTATTTCATGTGCTAAAAGACATATATGTACATCATGTTCCAGACTGGTCACCGGGTCTGTCCACTGCTGTCATTCATGCATATTTAACTCCGCCCACACGGTTCCAGCCAATCGTGGACCAATAGCAGCCCGTCCTCTTCTTTGCCACCAGCGTTGACTATTACTGAATGTTATGTGAAGACAATAACAGAATACATATATACGGAACATCAAAGTGATCTTGTGCATCCAACTCTGTTTCCCCCATCTAACTTTCCTCACATCTATTCCAAGATCCCCGATCAAGGGACATTTCGAGATGAGAAACGAGAGAAAAATAGAGAGGGACTGAGAATGACTTGAGTGAGTGGGAGAATTAGTGAATGGGTGAATAAATAAATGGGTGCGCGAGTTGTCAAATGGTTGATGAAAGTGGGACAGTATTTTGGTCCTAGGTGTCTCCTGTGTTTCTGTGTGATTTTAGGTGGAATCTCGGAATGAAATTTAGAATGTATCTCTTGTAGCAACTACGATGGCTGCTTTTGTATCTGAAGAAGAAAGGAAGAAAGAATGAAAAAAGAGAGAAAAATTGGCAAGGAAAGCACCAACACGGTTCTTCACCGAATGAATTCTCAACTCTATTTCAACCTTCTCCACCAGTTTCCCCCAACATGTGGGTCTATTCTATATTCAGCCTCAGGAGAATATATCGTTCCCTTGTTTTTTCATTTTCTCCCTTTCCACTGATTCTTTCTTTCTCTTATACACACATATACATAAAGCTGTCAGGGTTTTCATTTGTTTCAACTTCAAAGAGATGTTCCGACAGAGAATCTTTCCGCACCACTTGTGGTATTCTGTAAAGGTGATGTCTTACAAGAGAATGCAGCCAGAAGGGCAACTAACAGAAATGGGAAAGGGGGCCAGGAAGAGGGAGAGGGGCAAGGGGGCAAGTGTCTGTTGTCTCACTCTCATTTTTAATTTACGATTGGTTGAAGCACAGTGGCAGTATAACCAGACACGCGCTGAAGTGGAACCCACAGGGCAAACGGAACAGAGGTAGGGCCACGAATGACCTGGAGAAGAGGTCTTGAGGGTAACATTGAGAACAGCAGGCATTCCCGGAGACAGCTTGAGGCTCTTACACAGGGCAGAAGGGAGTGGAAATCTCTGGTTCGTGGTCTATACCCCGACAAGGGTGACAGACAATGATGGATGAAGCACAGTGGACAGGGTCAGCAGACTGAGCGGGCGATACTGGTGCTTAGCACAGGACTGCAAAACTAGCTAGCAGTGAAGAGGTTAAAAAGAGGAGAATAATAAAAAAAAAAAAAAAAGGCTTCTACAACACAAAACAAAATGTGACATGACCACAAGAGGGAAGGCTTTAAACCCACCTGAACATAAAACTTAGGCACAGCAGCCAGAGCATGCATGATATTGGTCAGAATAGATGGAGTCGGTGGAGGATACAAGTAATGTAAGTCTGGTCTCCTCGGATGTTTCAACCTGGAAAGATGAATACAGAATTAATTCACTATCTCTGTAACATATTTTACAACAGTTTTCCATTCATAGAACGCTTCAGTGTGTCAGCCACAAAGTTCACAATAAAATGAAAACAATGTTAACACTGGAAATTTCCACAACCAATACCAAAATTGCAAGCGAAACGTTTCAGAGAAAGTCAGTCATCAGATCAATGGTATGTCAAATCGTTGGTTTTAAAAAAGCCAGTCGCTGAGAGAAGTCATGAAAACAGAGAAGGATTACTTTCGAACTCTGGCTTTGTAAAAGACCTTGTTTCTAATATAGCCTTGTCTCACACTAGATGTCTGACAAACTCTCTCGCTGGTGTAGTATTTTAACACAACATAATTGAGACATGCAAAATATTAGCCAAAGCTCAGCACTGGCGCTTGAGCACATGACCAGCTATTCCATCCAGGAGTCTACTATACATTCTGGCTTTCTCTTGTCTAAAGTGATGACTAACATGAAAACAGTATTACAAATGAACATAACATAAATGAACATTTCCAGATCTCCTTCCAAACTGCCAAAGGAAAGTAATACTGTCCAAAAATAAAAAAAAATGTTTTAACGTACATCAAAAAGTAAATCACAGCAATGCAATGCATCACTTCTCCAAGCTCTCATATCTCAATTTACATTCTTTCCTGATATCTGTTGAATTTGAGGCTTTTGCCAGTAGTCATGCCCTATAATCTGCATTATCTCCAGCTTTCAAAAATATGTTTGTTCAGAGGGAGCACAATGATAATAAACACAAACTCACACTAGTTCTGTCAGGACTAAACTTTTTCATATAGATCAAGTGGAAACTACTCTTCAGCAGGTCTCAATAATGATAAAAGACAACTATTTACCCCCAGGTGCTGAATGTTGAGTCAAATTTTATCTCTTGCGGTTCTACTGTCAGCTTTTTGTCACTGTCTTTGGCTGTGTCATCTTCACCTGGATCTTCTTTCTTCCTTGTACTGCACAGACAAATGTAATGAATTTTTAATGTGACACATATAGCTACAAATCTATGAATTGTAAAAAGAGCAATTTAGGTTCCTCAGCATTTTTTAGTTGAGATGCTGTGAATGTAAAAAATATTTATTTAAACAATTCACCTTTTATTGTCATATTTATAAAACACAAATGAAGCACCTTCATTACATCATAAAACTGACAAAAATACATGCCTCACACTGAAGCAAACACATATATTGCTAATTTTTGCAAATGAAGTTATTTCCTGAATTGGAATATACACGTATCATATGAATCATATATTTGGGTAAAACTATACATCATCTTTTGTGTTGCTTTTTTTTTTTTTTTCCAGTCTTGAGAAAAGATAGATATGACAGGAGTTCTAACCTACTTTATCTTGCTATGAAAGGAGTGGTAATATGAAATGTGTCTGAAGAAAAAATTCTGCAAAGGTAGTTATAGACTGACATTAATGCATTACAAGGATATTAAAAAACAGATGTTAGAACTCCAAGCTCAGGGAAATTTAGAACAGAATCATGAGAAAAGGTCAAAAGGCTCACGTCATACAGACAAAAAAAAAAAAAAAATAATAATAAAAACTGAGACAGGATCGATACCTTGACAATTCTGAAACTTGGCTTACCCTTCATTATCAACAACAGAAGGTGTATCTGGATCTAGTTCCTTTTTGGCGAATTCAACAATCAACTTGGAGCCTAGAAACTCTTCTTGATGAAGTTGTTTCAGAATCTAGAATCAAATTACATTATGTCTCGCAACCAGTCAAAATGAGACGTATGTCGAGTTTTCACGATATGGAGTTTTTGGTATCATGTGATAGCTTACTTCATACCCTTTCAGGAAGTGAAAAAAGTTTTGAGCTAACTCGACTCTAGCCAGAGATATTGCAGTTTAAAGAGGCA
>JBCAUA010010045.1:0-13185 GCA_038406235.1 Peronia verruculata | reverse complement strand
TCAAAGAAACCAACCTAAACCAGACTCGACTGTATTTTCATCTTTGATAGCCACAGCAGAGCCATACATGTGCAAGTACAGGTATGTTATATACACATGTGTAAATTGTGACATTAGTTTGGTCATTCAGAATACATGTACTGACTTTCAACTGTTATAAATCTGAACCTACAGAGAAACAAAAATTGTGAGCCTAAACTAAATAGCTTCTTTACATTGAGGAAAAAAAAAAAACAAATGTGTGTGCCTAAGTAAGTTACAAAACATTTACAGGTTTAACTTCTTTAGACTTTAGATGCAACACATCTGAATAAGTGTTTCCATCACAGAAGTCTGAGTCATCAGCAATGGTTTCTGCTGAACTTCAGAGGGTTAACAAACATGTACATGTACATTTCTAACAGATGCTATGCTGGGAACCATTGCATGGTCTTGTCTTTGAAGAGGCCTGACTTGGTCAAGCCCCGTAGATTGAATGAAAGTTTTGGATGTCATTATCCTCATCGCTATCATTTTGTAAAAGTTTCTTTAAAAAAGAAAATGATGTGACTATCAACAAGTATATTTGAACATTTAATAAAATGCAAACAAAATACATAAATGGATAAATGTACCACAATAAATGAAAATGGAAAAATGAAAAAAAAAATAGAAAGTAAATTTTAAAAATTAATAAAATAATTTTTTAAAAAACAATAAAAAAAATAAAAAAAAACACAAGTTTCCAAATTTTCTAACCTAATTGGTTCTTCTTCAGGGCAAAAAAAATTTAAAAATCACGGCATCATCATGTCATCTTCATCATCACCATGGATGGTAATCACCACTGCCTTCATCAGCCTCATCATTCTCATTGCCATCATCGCTATCATCCCTTTTCTTGTCGTAATGTGCCTTCAAGGTATTCACAGATGACATCTTGTCTGTTGTGGAAGAGAAGAGGAGAAGCGATTTACTCACAGTGAAGAACAGATCACAATCACATGCATACAACGTTTAGCTTTTGTACATTAACTGAATGAACATCAGATCATGCATTTCATTTTTTTTTTTTTTTTCTGTCAAGCCAAATTGTGCACACATGTACTTCTTTTTAAGTTACTTTAACTAAGGACATCCAATACAAGCAAACAAAAAAGAAATGGGGGTGGGGGGTGGGGAGTATAAAAGTTTCTCCTCTTATTTCAAATCCACTGTTTAAAAAAAAAAACAAAATGAAAAGGAAATGATGATTTGTAAACTGATTTTGTCTTGTTCAAAATGCCTATTTACACATGTCTCTCATACCAGGTTGTCCAGCAAAGGGAAGATGTTTTTGCTGAGTCAGAAAAAAAAAAAAAAAGTACATGTAATTAAATCCCACATAAAATTCCTGAAAATAACAACAATATTCAGCAATGTGAAAAAAAAAGCCCTCTGCAGCCACACACACACACACACACACACACACACAAACACGCAACGCCAGAAATGAAAATGATCACGAAGTTTTTCAAACTTTTTCTAGGGGTGGATATTGCATGTAACTTCTTTCTATCTTCTCAAATACATGTACAAGACAAAAAAGAGATGCACTAGTTTCTCTCTAAACCGTTTGATCAGACAATGCAGGACTCTAATCAAGTAGAGTAGCGGTAGGGAGACGACTACATGCCGGTACAAGTAGAAAAAGTAATATACATGTAATACACAGTAATGTTGTTAAGTGGCATTGTGGTGGGTGAAATTGACAAGGCCTTATTTGTGACAGTCTTCTTCGTGTCTTCGCCATACATTTTAATGTTTGTGGATGTGATAATCTACATGCATTATAATAACAAGAAAAATAAATGTGTAATGCAATATTAATACTGATATTAACAGTGGCGTCGGTGATCTAGCGGTAGGGCCATCGGACTCAGGATCTACTAAAGTTCCGTGTTAGAATTCTGACTGGTGCGACATTTTGTCCTTGGGAAAGACAATTTACGCACATTTCCTGACTCGACCCGTACCCAACTATAGACAATGATTGATATTGTTAGACTGATAAGGATTTGAACGTCTAACAAGCAGCCATGTTGTATGCTTCCCAGGAAGCTGAGAACGTTTATGAGTGTCTTCTTTGGGTCTGTCGGGGTAATAATAGATTGTAAAGCGCTTAGAGCCTGTACTGTAGAGGGATATGCGCTATAAACGCTCTCTATTGTCATTATTATTATTATCAATATTAGTTGGTGATGAGTGATATTAATAGTGCACTAATATTAGTAGAAGTACTATTACTAGTGGCCGCAATTGTTGTAGTAATATTAATAGCAGAACTATTTAAAAAAGATAAGAGAATTAAAAGCAGTTGTGCTGTAGAAATAAGAAGAGAAGAGGAAAAAGGAGATGATGTGATTAGATGAATTACAATTGACTTCACATAGGCTGAACTCGGATGAGTCGAAAGGGACCGGTCCTGATGCTTCTAATAGACATCATCCGTATTCATAGATGAGTTGATTTTTTTATTCTGTTCCCACATTTATCAGATCTAAGGAAAAACCAACGCTTGAGTCGATGTAACTAATCCCGTCTTGCGCGGTGCATTTTATCAGTATCTTCACATGTAAGTCCCTCCCATCACGCGATATAGCGGGACCACGAGTTAACTAGATTCTGTAACTGTCAAACTGACCCACTTAATTAAACTGGACTAAACTGTCTACGTAATCAGAAGCCGACCACACATTGGCTCCTCCTCTTTTTCATACATACTCCACCCACGATCTTTCTCGTCTTGCCGCCGTTGTCTCGAACTCACACCTCACAAAAACCCACTTTGAAAGTGCGATGCAAATTCCTGTAAAAAGAGTAAGAAAAGTAGTGTCGGCGACCGTCTATGATGTGGGGAATTCCCCGTCTGCACTGCGGGTAACACGTGAACACCACTGAGCAGGCTGAGCAGACCCTAGCTACCATATTATTTAGGATTATTTTTTAGTACACTTAGTCAACCGGCCTTTGTTCCTCTCACCGCCGTGAACTTGCTCACCATAGTAGCGGGTGACAAAATACCAGGGAACGTGTGTGATCCCACCACCCTCACCCGCTTCCGGGGTTGGATTAGATCAATCCGAGTGGTTGGGAGGAGGGGTGGGTGTCCTGAAAGAGGTTTTGGGACTAAAATATCAAAATTGGAGTTTTTGATATTAGATCCTCCAACTCCTCTGATACCATCGTATGCGTATGGGGCTAAAAACGCTTCATGCCCCAAAACAGCACCATGTTTCGTTCAGGCTTTTTTTAATCTCGGAACCAAGTGACTACAAAATTTGAACAGATATGTTCCACAGCATGTAGTTTAATATTATGCATCTTTTTTTTTTTTTTTATCTTTACAGGAAAATTGGATAATTTGGTGGAAAATTAAGAAACATTTACGTGTACATGTATTTCAAAAATTTATAATAAACATCACATTATATGGCATATAAACCAAACACACACACACACACACACAAAAAAAATGCATGTTATGATTACATTCGACATTCTTAGGGCTTTATGCTTTAGAAATAGTGAATTTACAAAACAAAGCCTAGTATAGCGGCATTCTCATGGCAACCGGATGCAATACAAAACATTTTTCAATTTTTCTCTAATTTGGACTTGCCTTTGATGAGTAAAAAATCCCTACTTCAAGCATTCAAAAAATCACTCTCACTCTCAGCACCCCCCCCCCCCTTTCCTTTTCCCCCAAACCTTCACTAAGTCATTGCAATCAAAATGAGAACAGTGTGGTGCTGCCTCCCCTCCCCACCCACCCTGCCCCGACAGATCTATCGCATACAACGTTTATCATTGCACAAAAAGGCCTGAATGTAATACACTGTACCGGTGCATGCATTGTTTTACATTCCAACAAGCGGTGGGAGCGGTGTTGGAGGGAGACAAAGCTGCGTTTGGCGATCGCGTTGGGTTGAATGCTCAAGAGGCATGGAAGGGGGTGGGGGTGGAGTGATGGACATAATCTGTTAAGACTTCAACCAAAAGACTACGTGAAGCTCACCAAAAAATGAATACAAGAATTGCGTTTCATCCTGATGAATGCCTAAGGGGAATTAGCCATTATAATGCCGACGCCCCGACAATAGTGTCTTTTGTGAAACTCGGAGGAGTAGAACCGCAGATGAGTCAACCTCATTTGTACTGTCTCAGTTCACCGATGTTTAAGTAAAGTATCAATAGCTATTGAAAGTATTAACTATTAATTAATATAGATCTAGTTAAAGATTAACAAATGAGCCCACGTTTCATACCTGGCCGAGGCCTCCTATCAGTTGGCTATGGGAACGAAAGAGGTTATCATTACTACCATACTATAACATGCGCAAGTGATTTCAGTGTTTGTTGTTGTTTTAAATAGTAATTTTTTTTTTTTTTAAATGCTGAATTAGGTGAAACGAAAACGATCAAGCTTTTGCTTATTCCCTAGTAGACATGAGCTCTTTAAGTGTCTGTACTATAAATCTACAACAAAACCCATTAAAAAGAGAAAAAAAAGGGAGGGGGGGGGGGCTCGTGGACTCGAAAACTGCTGAATAGTGAATGTATCAATCTGAAATTTGGCCCACACAAATTTGTTGCATAAAGATCCGTGTTCCTACTTATATAAACTGAGAAAAGCCTATATTGTTTGATGTTATTCCAAAAAGGCAGTGATAATGGAATAGTAAATTCGCGACGGTGTTTGATCCGAAGTGTGCGTTCGCTAAATATGAAACATCATTATTTGTGATTGTTTTTCCGCTTCCGTTCACATCGCGTCTAAAACACCCGAAGCCTGAGGACACGTTTCTTTGAGTAATGTTCAGTTCTATCATGCAAAATGCCAACTGCGAGGGTGCACACGCTTGACACATACTCTGATTAAAAAATCTCCCACGAAGGCCATGAGCTGTATATCATGCACAGACGTGGTGAGAGTGTGTGTGTGTGGGGGGGGGGGTGGGTATTACATGTAGTCAAGGAGCTGTGTGTAGTTCATGTCATATGCATGACACTGACTGACTGGTCACTCAGTGTTGAACTGTTCTCTTCACTTTCTCCCGAACATGACTGACACATTACTTTTGTTAAGATGGTCATCTTATGTTCACCATTATAAACATAAACTATTAACAGAAAGAGATATTCCGCCCACAGAGTAAGAAGTCACAACTCATTGCCATAAAACTGGTGAACTACGGAAAGTGCCTCGGGGAGATGTAACTATTCCTGCGGAAGTCTATAAAGCTCTTGGTAGCACTGCACTAAAGTTTAAACAACGTTCTCTTGACCATCTGGACGAAGAAGTCATGTCAGCAGATCTCAGGGATGCCACAGTTGTGGCACTAGTACAGGAACAATGGGGGCAAAGCTTGCTGTCACAAACTACGGAGCAATCTCTCTGCTCTCCATCGATGGAAAGATACTTACTCGTATCCTTTTCAACAGACTCATCACAAATATCATCGGGAGCAATCGTCCTAAAACTCTGTATGCCTTCCGCCATGGATGAAGCACCACAGTTATGGTGTTTGTCGAGTGACCAACCCAAAAAAAAAGTGTATCCAGCACAATATGACTCCTCACACAGTGTTCTTAGATCTCACAAAAGCATTCAACACCAACAGGGAAGCTTTATGGACATTCTAATGAAGCTTGGCTGTTCATGTAAGTTCATCACTCTAATACAGCTCTTCTATGACAATATGACAGGACAATTCCTTTCCAATGGGGGCTACACGACACCTTTTAAAAAGTGAAACAATATGACCACACCAAACCACAAGGACAGCATAAATGCCCTTGGGAGACGGGAACAAGTCATTATTTTCCGCCTGCGAACACCCCATGCCCCTGTGAATGCACATCTTGACAGGATGCAGCCCCTGATTCCACCTGCATGCAATCTCTGTAAGGCACCATACGAAACAACACACCACCTACTAGATGTATATGAATGTGCAGCACTCCAAGACCTCCACAAAGAATATCTCCCTCCCCAGCTTGATCCTTGGAACCCTCTACTCAACCCCTCAACAGCTGAAGAAAACATCCATCTACCATTCCATAGCGTCAGGTCGAAGAGCCAAAGCTCAAGTGACCGCTGGTTCGGATAAATAAAAAATAAACAAGTGAAACAAGGTTGTGTCCTCGCCTCTATGTTGTTTCAACCTGTTCCCCACACAGGTTCTATTCCATGCCTTAAGGGACCTGGACATTGGCATATCAAATACCGTCTGGATGGATTTGTGTTCAACCTATGCTGCCTCACGGCTTGGACCAAAATAGTGTAGGAACTCATCCTTGAAGCCCTGTTCGTGGACAACTGTACCCTCATAGCACACAGAAACCTACCTGCAGGTCGCAGTCAATCAGTTTGTAGAGGGAACCAAGATGTAAATGTTGGAATAACAAAGGTACTGGTCCAAGCAACCCCCCCCCCCCAAAACAGTCACGCCCCAGCCAACCATCACCATCAATGGAGCCCAGCTGAGGTGCAAGCACTGTTTTGAGTATTTAGGCAGCAACATCTCCCTAGATGGATCTCTGCACAACAAGATCATTCACAAGGTTGAGAAAGTCAGTCTGGTCCTCAGGAGATTGTTCATGAAGGTCCTCCAGCAGAGGGGTGTCAAAATGTCCACAAAACCAAAGATATAGATCTACAAGGATGTAGTCCCCTCATCATTGCTGTACGGATGTGAAACCTGAACAAAGATCATAGGCATTTGCTGACAGGCCAAAGCCACAAACAAGAAGTATTGGAAAAATCTGGCTTGGCAAGCATTGAATTCCTATTGCTGAAGTCACAGCTACAATGGAACAGGCATGTTGTCCGAGATAGACAAGTGCAGCATTCTAAAACAGCCAAAACTGAGCTCATGAAGGGTTTGGAGAAATACAGGAACTCGAGGTCTCTATGACAAATAGAGCACTCTGGCGGCTTCTCACCTCAAAGCAACAGCTACTTTTGAAATGGACTGATGATTACATCTAGCCACCACCAAGGACAAAAGGCACAAGACCATGGGTTGTGTATGTTTCCAGCGTTTTATACGCTCCCATCGTTGACACAAAGTTGCTGTCATTGTCAGCTTCTGATGGACAAGTCCTTTCACAGTTCCCAATGCAGAAGGCTTCTATCAAAAACCTAGGTTTAAAAGTAATTTTATTCCTCGGATAGATGGTAAGATACAATGTGCATGTATGTAAATAAGTTTTTTACTCTGCTATGTAAAATACATCCCCTATCTTACAATAAAACTCTTCAAATTGAATGAAAAATTAAAGACAGTGCAGGAAATATATACAGTACATGGTATGTATTAAGTAGAAAAAAGCAAGATTATATTAAAAACTTACTTTTCCAGTGCACTAGAGGTGGGGCTTGTCCATCTTTGATATCAAAGACATCACATTCAACCAGAAGCAGAGCGCAATGAAATGCCTTGGCCCCTTGTCAAGAAGTTTCAAGACTTCATCATAGGGGATCGCAAAATCTCTGTTGTGGACATCTGTCACATCCCTTTCATCCACAGTAGTCATCATGTCAGTCAATGCATCAATCAACTGGAAACAATTTTTGATATTCACTGCCCACTCATTTAGGATGTCTGGTTGTTTGTGAGCTGCTAGACAAACTAGCTCTGTCATTTTGTCAGGGGTTCTGGAATGCATCAAGAGCTTGAGGACAGTGATTGCAACTCTATTGCAGTTGTTTGTCACGGTGAGCATGTAAGCATATGCAAGAAATCCGCAGTAGCTTCGTCATTTACTTATTCTTCTAGCTCATTGTTGGCTTCCTCATCAATGTACCAGCACTCTTGCTCAATCACAGCTTCTTCATTAGTATGTCTTTGGTCATCATTTGAAGGAGTGTCTTTGTCAACCAGTATTTAGATATTTAATAAACCTGCTTTGTCTCTTAGATTGGCACAAGCAAATTACAGAAATTACGTAAGTCCAACATGCTTGTGGAACTGAGATCAAATTGCATGAATAATAAAGGGCATCACTAAGAGGTAGAAGTGTAAAATGCAAGCTGGCACCGAGATCAGACAGATATACATGGCACTTTTGCTCAATCACAACTTCTTCGTCATCCTGTCTTAGTCATCAATAGTGTCTGAAAAAGCATGAAGGCTATCACCCGGTATTTAGATACAGTTTAACAAATCTGCTTAGTTTCTTATATTTTAACAGCTGCATACACAAAATTTACAGAATTTTGAAAAGCCCATCATACTTGTGGATTGGAGATCACTGTTGAAATCTCGACCACTTGAAAAAAATTTCTTTGTCGTCAGTGCATTCTTCCTCAGAAGGTGTTTCATCATCTGCATAATCTGTGACTTCTTTATCATGCTTTTTTAATCCTGTGATTTGCTCAGTCAAGGCTTTTTCACTGTCATGTATTTGGTAATTTGGGACTTCTTTGTCACAACAGTCATGTTTTTGGTCATCTTCATCATCTTTGACCACTTGAGGTATCTTCATCATTGGTATATATTCTTCTTCATAAGACATGTTATTGTCAGCGTTACCTGTGATTTCTTCATGATTGCTCTTTCCAATCCCGTGTTTGTGCTCAGTTGTGGTTTTCTCATCGTCATGCTTTTGGTCATTGAGAATGTCTTTGTCCCTATCATGTTTTTGGTCATCTTCTTGATCACTCGAGTCATCTTCATCGTCAGTACGTTCTTCCCCTCTGTTGCAGATCTCTATCATAACTCTCTCATCCATTCAAGCCATTCTATCAGTCAATGCTCTGATCATCTGAAAGTTGTTCTGGGCAAAGAGGAAAAAATTTCTAATGCTCATAGCCCACCCATAAAAGCTGTCTGGTTGTTTGCAAACTATTATTTTTGCACTGTCAATTTGTCAGAGTTCCAAAACGTGTAGAAAGGCTGAGGCTGGATAGCGCATCCTCACAATCTTCTCTGATCTAGAATTATGGTTTGCTAGTGTTCTCTGAAGTCTTTGATCATTCCTTGCTGCCATGAGCCTGTATGCCCACTTGACAGCTCTGTTGTAGCATCTCAACATTGCCATAATTTGTTATTCAGATATTTTTGGTCATATCTGACTTCAGTGGTGTTCCAGTGCACATGCTCAGTCAGGCTTTCTTCATAATGTTTTTGGTCATCTATCATGAGCCTGTATGCATATGGGGGAGATCCATAACAGCAATCCAGGCATTGCCATAGTTTGGCATTGCCATAGTTTGTCACTATTCAGATTGAGATACTGTTGGTCACAGTTGGCTTCCCTTGTGTTCCAGCATTCTTCCTCGGTGATGGTCTCTTCATCATGGTGTGTTTGATCATTTGAGACTTCTTTGTCCTCGTCATATTTTTGGTTGCCTTCTTAATCATAGGAGGCATCTTCTTGGTCGTCAGTATATTCTGCCTCTTTCTGATGTTGATCTCCATCACCTCCATCTCATCCACTCTAACCATCCTGTCAGTTAATGCACTGATCGATGGCAAGTTGTTGTGGACAAACTGAAAAAATACTTTTGATACTCATTGCCCACTCACAAAGATGTCTGGTTGATTACGTTGATTAGGTAAGCTAGCACTGTCAATCTGTAACGGTTCTGGAATGTATCAAAGGCTTGAGGATAACACCTCTTCACAAACTCCTCTACTCTGGAATCTTTTACTTGAGCCCTCTGAACTCTTTTGCAATTGTTTGTTGTCATGAGCCTGTATGCATATGTGGGCGATCCGTAATTGCCACCTGGGCACTGCCAATAGTTTGTCATCAGTAAGATATTTTTGGCCACGGCTGGCTCTCTAAGTGTACAGGCACTCTTTCTCAGTCATGGCTTCATTGTTGTGTTTCATCATTTGGGACAAAAACATTGTCATTATCGTCTTCTTCGACCACTTGAAATATATTCTTTGTTGTCTGCAGATTGTTTGTCACAAGATATTTCATCGTCATCGCTATCTGATCGTCATCACTATCTGTGACTTCCTCATGATCACTCTTTTCAATCCCATACTTTTGCTCCGTCATTGCTTTATTGCCATGCGTGTGATCACTTTCGACCTCTCTGTCATAGTCATGGGTTTGGTCATCATCATCATCTTCTTGGCCACTTGAAACATATTGCCCTTCGTCAGTATATTCTTTCTTACAAAACCTTTCATCATCGGTATTATCTCTGACATCTTTGAGATCGCCTTTTTCAATTGCGTATTTAGCTCAGTTACAGTTTAATCGTCACGACTTCATCATTTGAGACTTTTTTTGTTCCCGTTATGTTTTTGGCTGCTCCTTGATCACTTGGGCATCTATTTTGTCCTCGGTATCTTCTTCATCTCTGTAAACTGCTATGGACAAATTGGAAAAAGTTTTCGATGCTCACTGCTGACCAATGGAAGATGTCTGGTTGTTTGTAAGCTATTAGGTAAACTAGCATTGTCAGTGTGTCAAGGTTCTGGAATGCATCAAAAGCTTGAGGACAGCATCTCCTCACAAACTCCTCTACTCTGGAATTCTCAGTTCAGTTCTCTGAACTGCTTTGCAGTTGTTTAATGTCATGGGCCTGTATGTATATATATGTGGGAGAGCCATAATAGCCATCCAGGCATTGCAATAGTTTGTCGTTCTTCAGATATTTTGGGCATGGTTGGCTTCCTTGTTGTTCCAGCACACTTGTTCAGCCACAGTTTCTTCACATCATGTATTTGATCACTTGCATTTTCCTTGTCTCTATCATCATTTTTGCCATCATCATCATCTTCAGGTCCACTTGAGGCACCTACTTCAGCGTCACCATATACTTAGTCACAAGACATTTCATTGTCATAGTTATGTGCAACTTCTTCATGATCAGTCATAACAAACCCATACTTTTCCTTTGCCATTGCTTTTTCGTCATGTGTGTGACTGTGATCACTTGGGATTTCTTTGCCATAGTCATGTGTTTGGCCATCATCGTCATCTTCTTGATAAAAAAAACGTATTCTTCTTCATCAGTATATTCTGTCTCATAAGAGATTTCATAATCTGTGTAATCTCTGACTTCTTCATGATTCCCGCCTTTGGAAATTTGAGTTGACTACTTTAGCTCAGTTGCAGCTTAATCATCACCACTTTATCATTTCTTTTTTAAAAATATATTTGTCCTAGTCATGTTTTCTGTTGCCTTCTTGATTGCTTGAGGCATATTCTTGGCCGTCAGCATATTTTACTTCTTCGTTGTAGATCACCTACCTCTCATCCACATGGCGGTCAACGCATTAATCTTCTGCAAGCTGTCCTGGACAAATTGGAAACATTTTCTGATAATCACAATGCTCATAGCCCATCCACTAAAGATGTCTAACTTTTTGCGAGATAGTAGGTAAGCTATCACTATCAATTTCTCAGGGTTCTGGAATGCATCAAAAGCTTGAGGATAGCACTTCCTCACAAATTCATCTACCCTGGAATTCTTTTCTCGAGTCATCTGAGCTGTTATGCAATTGTTCACTGTCATGAACCTGTATGCATACGTGGGAGATCCATAAAAGCCATCCACATGTAATGTGTCGTCAGTAGGATATTTTTGGTCATGGTTGGCTTCCTTGGTATTCCAGCACTCTTGCTCAGCCATGGTTTCTTCATCGTTGCGTACTTGATCTTTTGTGACTTCGCCATCCTCATGTTTCTCGTCATCTTTGTTATCCTCAGGTCCTGAGGCACCCTCTTTAGCGTTGCTGTATACCTTATCACAAGGCGTTTCATTGTCATTGTTATCTGTGGCTTCCCCGTGATCACTCTTTTCAATCCCATACTTTTGCTCTGTCATTGTTTTATTGTCATGTGTGTGATAACTTGGAACCTCTCTGTCATAGTCATGTGCTTGGTCATCATCGTCATCTTCTTGACCACTTGAAACATATACTTCATCATCATACGATGTTACATCATTGGTGTTGTCTGTGACTTCATGATTGCTCTTTTCAGTCAAGGGCTTTACCTCAGCCGTGGTTTCTTCATCATCAACAGTCTGGTGGTCATTTGGGACTTTTTTGTCCCCGTCATGTTTGTGGTCACCTTTTTGATAACTCGAGGCATCTTCTTCGTTGTGGGTAAAATCTACATCTCTGTTGTTGAGCTCCATCACCTCCCTTTCATCCACTCCAACCATCCTGTCAGTCAATGCATTGATCATCTGTAAGTTGTTTTGGATAAATTGGAAAAACTTTTTGATGCTTATTGCCCACCCATAAAAAATGTCCGATCGTTTGCGAGATATTAGGTAAGCGATCACTATAAATTTGTCAGGGTTCTGGAATGCATCAAAAGCTTCAGGATAGCACCTCCTCGCAAACTCATCTACGCTGGAATTCTTTTCTAGTATCCAGGAGTTCTCTGCTGTCTTGAGTCCGCGTGCATACATGGGAGATCTGTAATAGCCGCCCAGGGTGTGAATGGCTTCCTTGGTGTTCCAGTGCTCTTGCTCAATCACGGTTTCTTCACCAATATGTGTGGTTGTCAATATCATCTTCTTGACCACCTAAAACATATTCTTCGTTGTAAGAATATGCTCCCTCATTAGATGTGTTGGCAGCATTATGCACTACTTTGCAATAGTTCTTTTCATGAATTTGATCATCAAAGTCTTGACTCCAAGTAGAATCTTCTTGAAAATCCGTGTGCTCCACATCTTGTGTGGTTCTCAGATTGCCATGGTCACTGTCATCCATAAATGATTCACACTCGACATCACAATTGGTAGCACAGTCACTTTCTGTCTCCTCTTCATATTCGGTCACACCTTCATAATCAGTCTCATCATCATAATCAGTCTCGTCTTCAAAATTCGTTGAGTCTTCAGAATTGGCTCATCGGTCCCATCTTCATAATCTATCTTGTCTTCATAGGCAGTCTCTGATAGAGGTGGTCTGTACTCATAATGAGATATTGTAGTTTGCCTGGACTCTGAATTTTTAACTTCTTTTAGCTGATGGCATGCATTTTCCATGGTTCCACAAGAGAAATCTTGGCTGCCAGGTACCTGGTGAGTGCTTCCTTTGGATGTACACAGCTGTATCTGCAGAATGCCATATCTACTGTAAAAGTCATTTAAAATGATTTATTGTTGGAGCAATGTGTGAATTGAAATATCTGTAAATACGTATTATGTACTGAAGAGAAAAAAGTTCTAGGAGC
>JBCAUA010010034.1:0-13186 GCA_038406235.1 Peronia verruculata | reverse complement strand
TTCTTTATTCCTTTGCTTTGAATAGTTTTTTAATGTTGGTCTCTAGGTTTGACATCACTAAAAATTGCGTTGTCTTTCCTTTAGAAACAATCTGTGCTCTCATTATACTATACATTATCATATTAATGTGTCAGGTTAATAACGTAAAGTGATAAAACAGCACAGGACAATAATAGTGTTAGCGTCCTGGTCTGAGAAAAATGTGTAATGTGCATTAGAAAAAAACAAATATTAAGTTCTAAACTATTCAAAAATGAGACTGGTTAATGTGCAGTTGATTTCAATAGCAACAACCTTTCATCACATGCAGTCTTATTTAAATAAACGACCTGAACTAAATTACGAAAGAGTTACTAATAAGCTTCATGACAGAAACTCTCCGTTTAAGCTCCAAGCTTGAAACACATCATTTTATTTTACGATAGACATAATCCAGATAAAAGTTACGTTATGATGCAATGACGCTACTTCAGAAAAGAAACAAACAAACAAACGAAAAACCAAAACAAAACAAAACAAAAAAAACATGGTATTCGTTGGACTTTAGGCGTAGCCTATTTACAGCAATAATGATGAATTAGAAGTTATATCTTTTAAAATGGAGCAAGATATTGGTTATAACATTTCTCTAAAGACATGTATAGAACAATATCAGTCATTATGGAATTATCTTCAATAAAGCAAAAGTGTTGTTGCCTATATGAAGAAACAATCAGTAAACCTTAATATATCTCAGGAAAAAATGAAACTTCAAATGATTTACAGAGTATTATTTACAAGCTAAGGAGAAGCTACACAGATTCTTCTATTTTACAACAATCAGCCGCTGCACACGTTCAGACTATTCAAGCAGGTCTACACTGACATATTGCTTAGCACTACCAAATTCTACATGCAAACTTATGTGATGATTAAGCAAATAGAAAAAGGGAGAGCAAATACAATCAACTAGGCCTATTTCACTGGTCAACAAATATTTTACCATTTGGCAGACAGCATGCGCACTTCATGTTTTCTGATAAGCTGATTTCAGATCTGAAATCTATTTTCTATCGTGTCAAAATGTGATATCTAAGTGATATCTTTACAGGAAAGCATGCATATTTTGTCCAGCAACATCTCCAACTGTTAATAATTACAGTCAGATTGCCGATCAATACGTTTACTTTATGTTTTCAGATGTATTATGCTGATTCCAAACCTGAAAATCGTTTTCCTCTATTCTATAGGGTCCTTTCGTTATTGTCCATTTTATGCTTAAAGATCAATCTTTTCGCAAAGTCGAATATATATTTACATCCAGGAAATATGGGCAAAATGTAAGATATATACCCAGATTGCAGATCAGCGTTGAACCATTGCCTCATGACCAAAGAGAATCTGATCTTCTTCCACCTGCAGTCCCACTATATGATAACAAATTTTTATAACCTATGATTACAGATGACAAATGTTTCAACAGTACTGCAGATCACAATAATGAATTTAAAGCAGAAATCAATGAACAGATGCTGCACTTGATCAATCAAGAAGAGCCTAATGACCTAGAGATCTTCCTGTGTACAAAGACAAGGTTAAGGTCTCAATCTCCATTTCAGCAATGTTTTCTGTACCAGAGGTACCAGAACAATTGTGTTCCGTAGTTGCACACAAATCTTATGTCAGATTTTTAAGTGGAAAATGGAGTTGGTTTGAGTAATGATGCTAATGGTTTTGTGAATGAGCACGTGCATGATCACGTCACAAACGAACAGGGACTTTCAATAGATTCAAGCAAAGGCAAGATGGAAATACTAAAATGTGCTGCTTTTGTCTTTGGGAAAACAACAATGATGTTAATCATTCTGACAAAAAAAACAATGGCCAAAAAGGAGTGATAATATGGTTAGCCTCAAGCACTTCTGGTTCATTTAAAGGCTGCTGTTATTTCATAAGTCTTAACTTTGTTTTGGTGGGTAATCTATGATATCTTTGTGGCTTTTGAAATTCCAAAATAGTATATATGTAACTGAAATGCAGCTGTGGTTTACTTTCATTTTCTCAGTGGTATTCTATGTTAGTGTTACTAAGTAAAAATGGGAACCCTGAGTACAATAAAAAACCTGACTTCATAGCTAAAATCTGACTTTAGATCTGATATCAGCGACCAAAAATTACTCTAAAACTGGAGGCAGAAAAATTATTTACCATTATTTTCAAAGTAAAACACCGAAACAGTACCTGAAGGTTTTTATTGTAGATTATCGAAATTTTCTGGAGGCAACTGAGCATAATTTCATCATTTCTAATCAGGCCTTTCGAAGTTTCAACCTATTTACTTAAGTTTAGCAGGAGTAAGTAACTGATCACAAAAACAGAGGGTGGTTTCAAGTTATTATAATGCCTGAACAGTCCATATTTTGTTCATACATATATTGACAGTATAAACAAATTACAAGGATGGGAGGGGGGACAACAAATCCGGGTAATGGCAGAGAGACAGACGGAAAGAAAAGAAAGAAGGTAGGGGGGAGGAAGGAGAGAAAGGAAGAAAGAAAAGAAGAAAGGAATATCGGTGCCGACATAATGTCTGTCATGGTACTGGGGCATCCAGAAGTTCAGATGGCACTTTCGTAGCAAAACCATCTTTCTTGGATTGAATTGAAAAATGCGTCACATATGGCGATATCATAGTCAGCTTATGTTCTATATATGTCTTTCAGCCTCCTGGTGGCAGTTACCTCGATGTAGTCAGCTGTCAATCTATACGTGATTATTAGTGTCACATCTGTGTTCAAACATCCAGCTTTGTGCATTTATCACTGTATAAGGTTCAACACTGCACATGAAATTATCATTGCACATCATTTGAATACATGATCTTGTAATAATCATTGCAAAAACACAAATTCGTGGTGCTAACGAGTTGAGAAGAGCAGTGAAACACAAATAAGAGAAAACACATTCGTGATTTGTGCAAATGGAAGTAAAGTTGAAGGCTCCACACAGCTCTAACACTGCACAACCAACCCACACTGACTACCTCTTTCAGCTGTGCTAATCTTTCTCTTGCCAGGGCTAGGGGTTTGTGGAGGAGTCAGCAGCTGTTCTCCGTGGATAGCCAGATCTAGTCCACCTTTGCTCTCCTCCCCGCTGACTTTGGCATTGTCTTCCGAAGGTGTGGATGGCATCCGGTAATCCTCCGCGTCACCAGAACCCTCTCGTCTGGCATCTTCATCTAGATCATTTTCATCTCGATCATCATCCACAAAATCCTCATTCTCGTCATCCCAGGGGTTGTCAAACACTTCAACCTCTTCATCACCTTCCTCCTCACCCGGCTGTGGAGTCTTCTGTTTGGCACCTGACGCTCGTCCTCCTGTTGTTGCTCGGGACTTAGCAGCCTGGCTGTCCGCTCGCTTGCTCTTCATGCTGCTTCGACCCGATTTGTCTCCTTCTTTACTTCCTTTCATGGGAGATTTGGATTCATGTATCTCTCGGCCACCTTTTGAGGTAGACGTCGACGGTTGAGATTTTTCCACTGACGCTGCACGAGATTTACTCTTCTCAGACACAGTTTTGGCTTTGTCTCGCTCAGACCCCACGGATTGTCTAGCTTTGGAAGTTGCTGTAGATTTTCTGCTTTCAGCCACAGATTTATCTCCAGCTGCAGATTTATCCCCAGTTGCAGATTTATCTCCAGCAGCAGATATATCACCTGTCGCAGATTTATCCCCAGACGTTGCTGACGATTTGGATCCTTTTTCCGCTCTGCTTGGTGCAGCTGAAGGAGGTGCAGATTTCTCATCTTTAGACTCAGATTTACTTTCACTGGTCCTAGACGGAGCCTTAGACTTAGTCGGGCTTTTAGTGACTGATGCGGCAGCTGCTGAGGCAGTTTTGGACTCAGCTCTGTCCGCCACTGACTCTGTTTTAGTGGCAGATTTTGCCCTGGAAGGTTCCTTTGTGCTCAGGGGAGAGGCAATTTCTTGAGATTCTTCTTTCACCACACCTAAGTGAGTCTCTCTAATTCCCGGTGCTGAAGGCCACTCTCCTTCATCTTCTTCTTCATCTTCTTCTTCATCATCAGCCTCATCATCAGCATCACCCCCAGCATCACTCCTCCGTGGTGTTTTGGACATGCGTGGTGTCCCTCCTTTCCCATCTTTCTGGCTTCCTTCAGAATCAGTTTGCAGGCCTATGGAGCGAGATCTTGGAGTACTGGTTCCTTTTTGACTCTCAGCCGCTCCCTCAGATTCTCTCTCTTTTTCTTCTTGGTCTCTTATTTCCTGCTGGGCCAGGGCTGCAGTGCCTTCAGATACAGGGCTTGGGGATGGACCTCTGGGAATCATCAATTCATCTTGGGTCACTTCACGAGATTCAATGTTGGCGATCTCTTCCTCCTCAGGTCTCTCGGTGATTCTGGCCCAGTGCTCACCATGACTACTAGCTGTCGATTCCTGGTCCTCTTGGGGTTCATCTGCTAGTATAAAGTCCCAAATGCTTATGTTTATGGCTTATCATTAAGATGGTAATCCAGTGGCATATTATTAAAATTATTTAGCACTAGGCTTGTTTCTAATGATAATATAATTCTCACAATAATCTCTTACAAAACATTCTCAGTACATTTGTATTGTCAAAATCTGTTATTTCCATGGTGTCTATACTTACACGTTCTTTGTCAAAATCTGTATCACTATAATATGTAATATCGTTGAACGAAATCCACACAACCATGGGCTTGAGTGAGAAAAGTTGAAGTGTTGATAATGTTTGAACCCCTGCTACAGAATTATGGCTCTTTTTTTTTTTTTTTTAGGGCTGCTGGTTCATTTCATTGTTTGAAAATTATGGGGGAAAAAGGGTCATCAGCTGTGAAGTTCAAAGTTTTTAAAAATATTATCCACAGCCAAATTCATCCCAAAAAGAAGATCCTGTGTAATTATGAGAGCCCCCCCCCCCCCCAACCCCCAATAACAATGGAAAACTATTGCCAAAATTGCACTTGGTACAGCATAAGTCTTTAAAAATTAATGCTGGTAAGAAACCATAGCATGATTAAAAAGACACCAGTTTCTTAATTATTCAAGGAGGTTCTAATGAAAAATGAAGCAAAAATATCAAGGATACCATGTACATATTACGTGGTGATTATGATGTTGTTGTTGCTTTGTGTGTGTATCACACGGAACATGGTAACAAAACTTACGTACAGTATCTAATAACCAAATTAATAAAGGAAAAAAATGAACTAATGTGAATGCCTTCTATTACCAGTCTAGTTATTAATCATTGACTCATTTTAAATGACCATGCAAGTCTTCATATTAAACTTATCATAAAACCCAGTAAAAATAATAAAGATGTAGAGTCTAGAAACCGAGAGTCTGAAAAGTGCTTGTTATAAAATAGTGGTGATTTAGCTAGTCTTCCTGGTGTCAGAACATGAAGATTATTAGATGAATTTGTGAAATAACCAAACATGTTTATGATGATTTATGTGATATTGGCAGATCTATAGTTATTTTACTCTGGCCTCTACCTCCTTCCAACTGTAAGCCAGGTAAGCTACGCACGCTTGCTGCTGCGGCGCCATCTTGCTCATGCTCACGTGCAGCATAACTCCAGCTGTAGATGGAGACGGTGGCATCGATGTCGCCGCTGGTATAATCGATTTCTACTTGGGCGAAACGAGGGAAGGAGATCACAACATAAGAAAGAAACTGGTAACTTGAGAAGACAGCAAGGTATGTCAGAAGATGTGGCAGACTATGAACACTGATATCGACACTTTCACTCTATTATTTGGACAACAGATTCTCTCTTTCTCTCTCCACTTTTTTTCCCCCTTGTTTATCAACAGCTTAACAACGCAGCACTGAACCTGAAGAATTAACGAAATAAATGAAACAGCAGTTCAGTCGTTTTTGCACAACCAGGCTGAAAACAGTTTTTATGTTCTCTGGACCAAAGAGTTACAGCGATTTCACGCTGGTAATGTGATCTGAAGATGAGGACAAATGTTCCCTAGGCAGCTGATTCTTGACAACTGTAAGATACTACATGAGACAGAATTTTATTTCCATTTATTGACCTTCACCTTTTTTTATCAGAAAGTGTCCTGTTTTTGAAAAGATTCTTCACCTAAATAGTGCACTACTAATCCTTCCCCCTCTTTTCTCATGTACGTCGTAAGACTCCGAGGGTTTCTGCACAACATTTCGACAACACATAGATCTAAAGGTGATAATATTAATACAAAAATATTGAAATGTTAATCTTTGGGAATACTGCTAACTGTTAACAACAAGATTTAATAGCTCATTCTCCTGACATGAAACAAAATGGACTCAGGCTACTGAAAGGCTTCCTTCCATACATGAAAACAGCACGTAGATACATTGTTGAGTAATATCAATGTAAAATAAGCATCTTTTGTTAATAGGAAATGATTAGGCAATGCTAACAAAATGAGATATATGCCAAGCATTCACAGCTATATGATGTCAAAAATAGAATTACAAAGGAAAAATCACACAAGGGAAAGGATTACACACAGGTGAATGCAAACAATATAATACATCATGCATAGAGTATTAGAATATGAGGCAAAGAACGGGAAGGCAACCTCAGAAGATAAAAAAAAAAATAACATTAATAATAATAATCACTAATACAATATACCTCTTCGGTGAGTATCTTAACCACAGCTTATTTCATCTTGATAGAGATATTAATGACTGCTTCATTTTGCTTTTTTTTTCCATTTAGGAAGAAAGCATCAGTATAAATGTGTGATAAGGCTGAATTCATGACTCCGGTATAAATTATTGGACTTGATCCACAAATGCCTATAATTCACCAAACTTCATTATTTCTTTCTTTGACTTTCATGTATTTGTAGACTGATATTGTTAAGCAAACAGATTAATTTATGTCTGTGGACTGAATTAAGATCCAAAGCATATCATTTTGAAGTCATTAAAACTAATTAACTTTGAGTATCAATTAATCTCAGTTATTGGTAAATCGATGCATAGCACATTAGGTTTGTTGTAGAATAATATAAGTGCTACGTTGGTTTCAAGGAGACTACAGATTGCTGAGGCCAAGGTCTAAAGTCTAGGAGAGAGGGATATAACAAAATAGATCACAAAGTGTTCAGAAATGGCCACACAACCTCCAGAGATTTTGGATGCCTGGTCAATCAGGATATATCTGCCAGTTAGGCTCAGTTTCTCAAACGATTCCTTTGAGACTGAGGAACTGGTGGCGCTACCTGGATTTGGCGAGACAGATTTACAAAACGTGTGAACGTGAAGGACGACAACAGCAAAATATGATAAGCTTATATTGCAAACAACAAACAATTGCAAAGATCTATACGCCCCAACCATGAAAAAACTATAAATTTAATATTTTCTCTCATTTTGACTAATGTTGTAACCACATGACGGAAAGAATGTTCAAACAATGAAAAAAAAGGCAAAGTGAACGTTTAAATGTAATAATATGTAAAACAGTTCGACTTTCAATTTCTTATTAAGGTTTACTCATTTTACCTTTCAAAATTATTACCCAGAATCAATTGGAAATGACAAAGAAATCGGTGCAAGCTTAGGAAACCCGAAAAGAACACACTGGACTGGCTAAGAATTTGCTTTTCAGCCTCATGCAAACAGGACATAAAAGATAGGACAAAGTCAAAAGTATGAGCAGTATAGGGTAACAGAGACAGTCCAAAGAGAAGGGCAAGGTTGAGGTCCTGAATATAAAGTCAGAGAGAGAAACATGGGATTAAAAATTCTCATCAGATTTTTATATGTGGGCTTTAAATAAAGTAACATGTAACAGAGGTCATGAAGACCTGGACGTTCACTGTATTAGACACAAAAAGTACTGGCCAAACACTAAAAAAAGACCATGAAGAGAGCAAAACATTGTTTAAATGCCAATAAAGACCATGAACAATGTGGATACTTGTTGTTTGAGACAAAGAGAGACCCACTGTTTTAGGTAGGCGAGGTATTTAGCTTTATGAACATAAACAGCATCATGAAGATTAACAAATCTCATGAACAACTCTGACACTGTCTGAATAAAGCTTAGAAAAAAGAAAGCCTAATTATGAAATGGATACTGGCCGGCTGTGTTAACAAAGATCTTGCAGGATGAGGCCACTGTCTGCCCTGCACAGACGCGCACGATAACAAACACCGTGTGCGTTCCCAACACTGGCTATATAAACAGAACAAAAAGACCATTCACAATGAGACCACTGTCCGCAGAATGGAGGCAAACACACCAATAAACAAATCCAAGACTGGCTGTATTAACCATGAACAAAGACCTTACCCCTTTTGTATGGTTTTTTATTGATGTCAGATTTAAGAGCCAGTGAAAACTTCTTCGGTGATTTCCACTCATCGGGTTCGTCATCAGAGGCACCAGATTCATCGGTGGCTGTTTCTGGAGAAATTAATGGACAACACTTTAAATTTCGACATATGTCTTTTTTTAAAATTATTATTATTATTTTTTTGTTGTTGTTGTTTTAGTAAGACATGCAAATCACCTTCATTTTTCATGGCATTTAAATCCAGTCACATACATAATTCTCTATATCATATTTGACTTAAGTTGCGTTTCAATAAATGTGGATTGCTTTATTTCATATCTTTTTGAACTAGCCACAATACGTAAGAAAGTCTACTTAAACAACAACACCAACAAAGAGAGAATGACTCAATATCGTGTGAGTATGTGACCATGACTATACTGAAAAATACGTCATGATGAATTACCTTCCACCCGATGGTGCTGCATGACGTCACTGATGTTTCCAACGTCATGGGCATAAGCGCCACCTCGTGTCACAGATCCTCCCACGCTGATAATTTCACCATCAGGGGCCATAATCATACTCCCCTTCACAGACTCTGCCTGACTTCCCGCTGTATTGCATTACGAAAGGCAAAAGTATTAACTTCGATGAAGTTGAGGAATGCATTGTTACTAAAATTAATTAAAAGGGTAAAAAATGAAAACAAATAAGCAAAAGCCATATTTATCAATGTGGGCTACAGGATAATGATAATAAACAAAAGTGTATATTTTAATGAAAATGATCACAAATCCCGTATTACAAATGTTTAACAACATTTCACAGAACTGAGATAATCTGCGAAAAAAAAAAAAAAACAGAGTAACTGTCCTTTTTTTCACACAGTCGCCATTTATCACAATCCACCATTACGTTTCATAATAATAGAACAGTTAAAGGTGAATTTGTTCCTGCAGTATGTGAGACACTAGAAAGCTGACATTCAACTTATATTTATGACAAACAGCAGTAATTTTCTTTTTTTCCTTTTCACCTCAGCTTTTGTGTTGGGGATTTTTTTCCTGTTGTGTCATTTAAGTGCTGACTGTTACAATTTAGGCAGTCATTTAGTTTTGCTTGCGGTTATCATAATAATATCATCGCAGAGATTTTATGTCAAGGTCTATGAAACCAAGAGCAGTTAGTAAAAAAAGATTGAATACTCAATAAACATTAAAGCTTTATTAACAGTGTAACAAAGACAGAAAAAGCAGCGTAATTCTCAGTGGAAAGATAGTGAACCTACATGTAGAAATAGTTCATGAACAAACATCGGGGAAAAGGAAGTGCATTTCTGTATTTCATTTGCAATAGCAAGATTTTACTATTCAATGAGTATTGCATTCTAAGACCATGTAGCTGTAATTTAAAAAAAAAACTCTTATGAAGATACAAACAAACCAGATATCTCTCATATTAAGGGGGTGGGGTAATGGGTTTTATAGAGGGTAGGAGCAGTAGCATAGCTTCAGTCCAAAAACATGTTTTTGCGTCATTTTCAGTGTTGGCGATATCTGTCTTTTTTTTTTTTTTTTCACATAAACTGACGATATAACATATATATATGACATACATATGCAGTTATAAGCGAAGATATCACAGAATAAGAGTTAACTGAGAAATGGAGAAGAAAAATAGTTCGTCCAAGAACAAAGATTCACAGACAGTTATGGTAATTCATGGCATAAAAAGAGTCTTCACATTTGAAGAGTTAAGTCACAAATGATTAGTAGCCATTCCAAAAAAGATAAAAATTAAATCAGTATTGTAGATACAGTAGTGAAATCAAGGAATAAAGCTTGTTTGTTGTCAGCTGTTTCAGTTGCTTGAAGTCACTAAAATTCCCGGAGCCACGTGCATAAACTACCTAAGTTCGTCACGTTAATACATAAAACGGTTGTATAAAATATGTGTGCTTTGAGAGAATCAATGGCAGAAAAAAAAACATTATAAAGGAAAGAAAAAGAAATGAACATAGACGCTTTCTTTGAAATGTCTATTGTCATGTGTCAATCTTTGTTTTTGTTTTTTTTTTTGCTTACAGCTCAAGTACAAATCCATCAATGCATCAGAAAACAAACAGCCTGACTCTGAGATATTGTAGAAATTTACATTTCATATCAGCAGTGGCTCAGAAAGCAATGTCAGATATTATTAATTACTAAATTGAATACCTTAGGAAATGTAATAATGACAGGACAGAGCCTAGAGAAAGGTTTTGGAGAAAGAGCAAACTTGAATTGTCTTATGCCTATGGTCAGAAAACTCATCATATATAAAGATGGTGTTCAATGGAGAAAAACATGCATGTCACAAGGCCATTGGCAAAAGGCAATCCAATGATGGAGCACAACATTGGAGATTGAAAAAAAAAAAAAGGTATTAACCAAGGACAAAAAAGAAAGAGAGAAAAAAAACAATAAAGTTTGCGCTCTTTGGCAGAATCTTACATCATGAAAAATTCCGAAAAAATTCATTGCGTTTCCTGTCAAAATATTTCTTTAAATCAGTCTTCCAATGATACCATGAAAAGTGTTGGTTTTTTTTTCTTTTCTACACTGCTTGTTAACATCCTTTTTATCTATCAAGCGGGGATTAATAGGCTGGTCAAAACAATCCCCATTCAGTAGATATCAGAAAACAGAGATTAAAAAAAACAAAAACAAACTCAAATGACTTCATCTCAAATTATTCACGATAGGTTCAATGGGTGTGAAAAAAAATTAAGAACCACAGCATGGAACTGCTATTGAATCTTTCAACATTCACTATTTTATCTTTCTTCATCTCCCAAACTATCTGCATTTGTAAACCTACATTTCTAGGATCTAGAGTTTTGGCATGGGAATTTTTTCTCAACAAGTGATTTGGTTGAAAATCCACATCATATGGAGACAGATAATAATAAACAAAAAATATAGAAATCAGTTGTCTCAGAACCTCAGTAATGTTAGTTATCCAAGAAAGCAAAAACATTGTTATATATATATTACACTTTATAGTTTGCAAGCTATGAATTTTTTAAGTGAGACATTGTTAATGCATGTATACTGTTTAATACACTGATGAATGATAGTGTCTTAATTCGGCTGTTAGCGAAGGAAATAAACAAAAATGCTATTAAAGGGGTACATAGTGGAGCAAATTAGATGAGAGTTCCGAGTCTAGAGAAAGCTCTGTCGATAGAACCTTTTCTTCTGGTGGTTTTGCTTTTCAGCGGCCTCCCTTCTCTGTCAAATTGCCAAGAATCCAAAGAGGAATGAGAGGCGTAGCTTGTGAGGGCGGAATCTTGATCCAGCTCGTGGGGGGAGGGGCTTAAGGGGGCGTGTCCATGCAAGCCGGCAAGGCCTGTCATTGGCTTAACTATGGTAGGAGGCTGGAACATGACACCATGGGCTTCGGAAGAAGCTGGAGATATGTATGCATGTCTTGTTTCATCTTTCCATGACAGTTGCATGATGAAGATTATGACAGAGGGGGTATTTCCAACGACAGATAATTAGAGACATTATTACAGGCTATTAAGTTGTCCAAGCTGTAAATAAGCAAATGACATTTCCATATGCCATCTAAGTAGCACTTCGACGTTCATTAGGTATATCACAACTTGTCTAGTTCATTCAGTGTCAGTGTATTCATTATAAAAAAGAAAACAACATCAAACAAACAAACAAACAAAAAACAAATTGTTAAGATATTCAAGCATTCTAGAACGTTTGTGCTATGAGTAGTTTAAGCAGTAAATTTAAAAAACAAAAGGACGCACGTTAAAGCAAATTAATGACATTTTCAACTGAATTTGGCAAGCAAGCAACAGGCAGAATGATTTCATCCCATTTGAAAAAAAAAATGTAATGTTAAATCTGTAAAGCAACTGTGCCAGCAGGCATTACAGTTAATAAAAAAAGGGAGGGGGAAGGGGAGGGGGAGGGGAGGGTCAGAGGGAATAAACTCAAACAATTATACAAAACTACTTAAATAAAATATTGAAGAAACATTTACACAGGCAAACAAACCTACCAAAGCATTCTTTTTAAATTAAAATTAATTAGGCAAAATCTGACCACTTTTCTGAAATAGTGGAACATACAAGTACTCAAAATGAATATCGTTTCTAACCAGCCCAGCAATTTCCCTTTGCCAGACACAAAGGGTTTTGTACAGGCAGTTTAAAGAACAAAAAAAATTTGCTTTTGTTCATGCTATGAATTTTGAAATAAAGAAGGAAAAAGAATGTGATTTTCCCTGTATTATGGATTTCTCGGAGCGTTCCATGATGACATAGTTTCATTTTAGAGATCACAAAAATGATTCCTTTTCCTATCTTCACTATGTTTGTTCAACGTGTTTCGCAAAGGGAAGTAAGAGGGCTGGTAAAAAACAATACCCATTACACCATGTGGAGTAAAAGCATGACGAGAAAGATTATTAAAAAAAAAAAAAAAAACTTTTATTCATGACTTACGCCCTTTTCTGATTCCAATTTTCTGCCAATTCGGTCGTGCCTGTGACTTGACAGTGACAGAGGTACCTGTACCAACACTGCCTGTGGCCCCGTAGGCGGCAGATTCGGCAGTGCCGCCTTCGCTGGTCATTGTTTTACCTGCAACATCAAACACATTCCCTTACTAAAGATTGTCTCAACATCAGGATCTGCAAAAAATAAACTAACTCTGACAACATGCATGTTCTCTGAAAATCCAGTTTCGATAACTACGTGACACAATTTTTGAGACCTTTTTTAAGGGGGGGGGGGGGGGGGGTGGGCGCGTCCTGGAGGTCATTTTTTTTTCTTACTAGGGTTAGGTTATTTTAACCTTT
>JBCAUA010010023.1:0-13186 GCA_038406235.1 Peronia verruculata | reverse complement strand
TATAGTTGGAAATTTATGATGACTGAAACTCTTCGCTAAGTGTAACCGATTTAATCAATGGACCCATATGGACATCTAAATAATAAGCCAAAAGCAGTGAGTGGTGTCTATAACTAAATTACGGAAGAAAGCAAAACAATAATAAGTACCCTAAATTCTAACAGTTGATGGGACGAGAGGACTAGACGATAGCCTACTGAAATTTACCACACATTGGGCGTAATGTTAATTAGTGAATCATAGAAAGAGTGAAAACAAGAATGTGAGCAGGAAGAAAAAACAACAACAAACAAACAAAGAAAACAAAACAAAACGATAATGGATGATTAAAACAGTCCTTTGCATTTTTAAAATGTGTCCAAGATTATATTAATGTGCACGCACGCATTTACATTAAAATTTATCACATCTAACAGCTAAAGAAAATGGGATCTTATTTGTTCTTGTTGAACTGTTATCAGATGCATTTGATTTCTCTCTGTGTATGCATACATATATTAACAGTTGCACTCCATTTTTGTTTTGTTTTGTTTTGTTGTGTGTGTGTGTGTGTGTGTGTGTGTGTGTGTGTTTTGCTCACACATTTACAACTTAAATAATTTGACTGGCTTCTATTTATTCTTTAACTCTCTTGCGTAAGTCATCATGTTTTCTTTTCTTACTACCTTGCCTTTCCTCTTTCGAGTGATTCACGGCCTAATGTATGGTAGTTCAGTAGGCTTTCGTTTAGTTCTCCTTTCGTATCAACCATTGTCATTTATTTATTTTCCCATAATTCAATGATGAACATTTGTTATTAATACTTGTTGGGCATCTAGGTTCAGTTGGCTTTAAATTTATTAAATTTGTCACTCAGAGCAAAAAAAAAAAAAAATCGCCTTAAATTCCTCACAAAGCTTTTTTTTTTTTTTCCTATTCACTGCTTTTCAGAGTCTGGTCAGGTCCCATGATGAGCTATACTTGTATTGTTCAAATCGAGGAAATGGCGACCACAAGCTGATCGAGAACGTCCGGGGTCTAGTTATACCAAGGAGGTACCGGTATACTATCGTAGGGAAACGCAGTGGCTCTATGGTTTAGCGTCTGCTCATGGAGAAAACAGACGAGGATCGACTTGCGGGTCCTGCATCGGGAGATGGATGGATACAGAGATCGAATACCTGCATTATTCTTCAGTGACTCAATGGTCCCCTGGCTTCCTGTGGGTAGGGAAGCCCGACGTTCTAACCTTCTCGGATAAGGACGAATATATAATTAACCAGTCAATGAATGTGCTTTTAAAGTAACTTATAGTGGTATACAGCAAAAATAGAACACTGAAATTAACATGTAATGCTTCATAGACACATGTTATTTCAAACCCAATCAAAACGAAGCAGGATGGCAGATTGAGCACTGGCATCAATGGAATCCTTGCAACTTTTAACGATTAAGGAAAACATCAAACAGAACTGGAAAAGTTTTTTACAGTATGACAAGCTATATATTTTTTAAAAACAACTTTTAGAGAAAACTGCATATCTCTGCGTTTGTTGGTTCTCTCGTAATCGTCATTTATGAGATTAAATTCGGTGCTAAACCAATAGTTTCTGCCCACCAGCCCGACCGTGCAACAAACGTGACTGCGGCGTTGTACAGCTCTATAATTTTGTATGTCTGCCATGCTTTCTAATTTTTTTTTATTGATCGTATTAACACAGAGGTCTCAGTACAAAGGGGGCATGTAGAAGCAACGAGAATAGGACCGGAGGATGACAATTTAATTTTTTTTTACTTTTTCGTTTTCAGTGAACATCTATATTAGCCCAATTTGTTTGCTTCTATCCTCCCCACCACGAATTTCGAGCAAAGAGGTGCTGCTTAATTAAGGTGCTGGATAGACCATCGCCAGGAAAACACTAATTAGATCAGTGTAGCACTGATAATTTACTTCAGTCGGAGTCAAATCGCATTACTAATCAAGGAAAGACAAGGGTTCCTTGCAATTTCTTGTAATGTCAGAGGGGTGTATCTTGCATCAGTGTTTAAAGCTTGTTTGATTCACATCTAATGAACCATGGAGTATATAGTTCTATCGCGAATATTCCGGTGAAACGAATGATTTACACTGAACTCGAATAACCACAGATTGTACCTACACTGAGATAGAAAGAGGACATAACGTGAAGTAGTGCAGTGCAGTGCACACTAAACCTTAACTTAGATGTAGATATATCTAGATCTAGTCTTAGTACACAGAAGCGAGAGTCAGAGCTAGTTCTAGTTATTCATGAAATATGAAATGATGATGCCTGCAAAGTCAGAAGCTAGGCTAGTCTAAATAATATTTGAAAAGTAAACAAGGGGGTTAACTTAACTGTTCTGCACTGTAGTCTGTAGGTCTTTTGCCGTTTTGTTTTTTTTTGCAGCTCTGTCTCTAAATTTTTAGATCTACCCCAGTTCCTGTATGATCCAAAGCCTTCACGATAGGCCTGCAGATCATATAATGAAGGTAGGTATACAGGCTATTGGATCTAGATCTAGCTAGATCTAGATCCAGATCTATGTAGTCTAGCCACCCTAGGTCTAAATTTATTATGATAAATGAGATTTAATATCCAATTAAATAGAGCTATGATAATGAAGATCTAGGAAACCGCGGTTGACACCCCCCCCCCAAAACAGAGGGGGGGGGGGGGCTTGGGGGTTTATTAGTAAAGATAAAAATCGATACACAAAGATAAATTGATACACAAGAAAGTGGCTAGGGCTCCCACCATGCTTAACCGACGTCGCACTGACCTGTAAGCAAACAAAGTTAGTGCTACCACTCAAATCCCTGGGTGAAGAACATAAGATAGGGAAAGCACGCCTTCATCTGATGTTCAAGGGCTCACATGAGCTGAAAACGGGCTGAAAGTGGAAAGTGAAAGAAGCCGTCGATGCAGCAGAGCAGTCCCTACAGACAAAGGAGATCATCAGATTCGCTCAGTCTGATAGGAAAGGATTAGATTCCGGTGGACAAACAGTCTCATTCTGGTCCACAGCGATGCCTAAGGAAAAACGAGACATGGTTCTCCCAGGAATCAGGCATGAGGAAGAGGAAAAAAGAGTCCAGAAAGTTGTGCAGCAGAGGCTACAGGGACAAACTGGGAAGGTGTCCTCCGAAGAGCCATGACATGGAAGGACATTTGGCGCATGGCACCCATGAAACTGGCTTTCGATATTCATGCCGCATTTGATGTGCTTTCCACAAAAACAAACCTCACCAGGTGGAAGAAGAAGACAAGCGACGAATGTCCACTCTGTGCGGGGAAACAGACGTTACAGCATGTTCTCTCTGGTTGCAAAGTCGGTTTGGCCAGTGGAAGATATACCTGGCGGCACAACTGTATGCTTGAAGTGCTGGCAAGAATGGTTGCATCAGCACTGATAAAGCTGGAGAACCAGATGAATCCCGGGAAAATACATTCGTCCAGAGTCAACAAGTATTCCCACCAAGATCCCCCGCAACACTCCAGTACGTGGCATACTAGAGGGAGCCGGCGACTGGGACATAGTAACGGATCTGCCAGGGTGGGGAGAATATCCCAAATTAATTAAGAGGTCAGGTGTAGGCTGGACATAGTGCCTAGCTCAAGGACTGTGAGGGCGTACATCCTTGTCGAGCTAACTGTTCTAACCTTGTCGATCTAAATGAGACAAACATGAAGGACCAGCATGGGTACAAGATGGCCAAGTACCAAGATCTCCTTACGGATTTACGTAAAAGCCGGAATGAAGGCGAGCATATTCGCGGTAGAAGTGGGAGCAAGGGGCTATGTTGGTTCGACAGTATATTCTTTACTAAGGAAACTCAACTTAAGTGGCCGAAATATTAGAAGTGCCCTGCATGAGCTAGCAACAGCATCAGAGAACTCTTCCTGTTGGATCTGGTGTAAAAGGAATGAGGTGTCCCCTACACCACTCAATGCAGACGGTAGATTTAAATAGAATAACTTAATAAGTTATGCCATAAAAACAGTGGCACGATTAGTGTAGTGGTTAGAGCACTGGATCTGGACTATAATCCCAACGGCACCGGTTCAAATCCCACCAGAATACTTGAGGGAAAAAAAAAAAGGTGGGTGTGGCCGGGGTTCTAGAAGATGTCAGGAAGTACAAGGCTGAAACATCTGATGAAAGAACCCACTCTTCCTCTGAAGACTGTCACCTATCTCGCTCCACCTGAGGAGTTTTCCTAACACTAGGTTCTCCGCTCCCACCTGCAGGTGGTGTAAGCCCGCCATTGGTAGCATAGCTCCCATAGAGTACCATCCTTGGCATTCCAATGGGGGCATCTCTTCTCACTCTTATCTTGCCCCTGTCTTCAGTCCCACGTTCTTTTCTCTCTTCTTCTTGACGTGTAAACATATTTTACCGTTTGACAGAATATAGATCTAGCTGTAATCGTGCTGATGTGTCGTTAGACCTCAACACAGCAACAATAGCAACAAACCGCAGTTGACACAGAGACTTAACAGGTCAGAGATAGATCTGTCTGACCAACTGTATGCTACTCATTATTTTAAATAAATTCATTATCATTGTCCCTTATATCCAGTGTAGCTTGTAATTCTATGATTCAATGCCAAAGTTTGCCTACCACTGTCACATAATCTTTTTAATTTTTATTTGTCAGAGTTTTTGAGGGTTGAAAATCCAGAACTTTACCTTTGGGAACACTGCACAACAGTTATGTCAGACAGAGCAGAAACATTTATAGAGAAGGTGGACGTCGTAGTTCAAATTTTGAATAATGGGAGCAGATCCTATACTGAGTGAGTTTAACTGGATTTGATTTCTGTTGTCATTTGTTACAAAAACCACCAGCTATTAGTATTTTATGGTAATTTGAATCATGGAAAATGTGGAAAATAACATCGATATGAAGTTGAAGCTTTCTTTTAAATTAAAAACACTTTTAAGTTCTAATTCCAGATATTTGAGAATAATTATAATGGAACAAGAATAATCTGTCTATGCTCTGGAATGATACTTTGGAGGATTGTAAAACTTGTATTATGAATGATGTTACAAACAAATCCTAGGCACTGAATTGTAAATATATATATGAGTTTTAAGTTAATTGAAAGAAATGAGCAGACTTCATGGGCGATTATTCAGATTTAAAATTCCTCCTCTCCTGAGTTTTGAATAACAAACGATGGATGGATAAAAGAAACTTTAACATTTTTCATTCTGCAGGGATAGGTATCAATGTGAATCAGATCTAGATGACCAACTCTTCTATGAAATGTGTCTCCTGCCCGCAGTAAGTCTCTCTAATGTTACGTGTTTAGTGTAAATAGAAGCAAATGTTAACATTTAACAACATAATCATCAGTAAGTTATTTATATGAACGAGGACAAGAACCAAGATTTCACTGTGAACATTAAGTAAGTGTGATCTGGGAATTCATTTCTGTTTGTATTTCCTGACATTGTCTGGCAGAAATATTTCATCAGACAAAAGAGGTGTTGAGCAAGCAGTTTAAAGAGGAAAAAATCCCTTTACTTCATGTCATTCGAAAGACTGATCACCACAAAGTTTTATAAAATTAGAACAATAAGGAGAAAATTTTCTTTTTACAAATATCTAATTTTTAATAAAGTTTTCATATTCACAGGGCGTGAAAGAGATTTTTTTCCTGCTACTGCTCGGTCATCACTGTCTGACAAAGGGAAATAATAGGGCTGGGCACAACAGTCTCCCACTGTAACTTGCAATTTTGGTCTCATGCAATGGCTGAATTCAGCATTTGTTTTCCTTCAGGGATTTTTAAGCTCCACATTTCTGTCTTATGATAATCATATGTCTCAAGAATACATTTTTCTTCAGAGGGAACAACAGAACATTGATCTCTGTCTTGTTTTAGAAAATGACGCATTATGTCAGGAGATAACTTCTGCTGCACCTATTTAATTATCAGCATGAGTATTATTATCCAGGTGTATATTATATGTCATGGCTGTAAAACTAGTGATTCTGGTAAAAACTCTTAGAAATTCATGCCAAGTACAAGAGCCAGGACATATCACCAAACAATGAAATGTTGTTTTTTTTGTAACTAGCAGAGACCAAGCATTGTGTTATAATTTTCCTACCCCTTTCTCCTTCCTTTTTCTCACCCTTACTCCTGTGTATTGTGCCAGTTATAATCATCATCATGTTTTTTGTTTGTATGCACTATGTCATGAAAACTGTTAAACAGACTAGCATGTGTGAAGAAGATTATAAATGAAAGGATTTTAGAAGACATCCAAATTCAAAATTCTTTTCGATATTCTGATGCATACTCTTGGAAACAGCTTTGCCAGTGACTCTGAAAGATGCAAGTATGTTGTTTTTTCTTTCAGTTTGCCATTGTTTTGATCTTCAGTTTGACCCAGAAACGTCAGAACATCTTGATCAGCTGCTTCAGAGGCAAACCTGGATTTGTATAGTAAGTTTTGTGTAGAGGAGATCACATGAATGTCAGTGTCTCTGGAATATAGTCAAAAGATTTTGAGAACATTTCCATACTTTTTTTGGTTTAATTTTGCAAAATCCCTACTTCTTTTACAAACTGTTAGGCAAAAAATGATAGTAATCATCTAATCAGTTACTTCTTTAGCCAGTTTCTGTATGGAATTAAAGCTTGTTCAAAGTCATACTTAAGGTTTTTTTTTGTTTAGTTCCAGCCTGCATAAATGGCTTTTAAGATATCATTTTCTACATCTTCTACATTACAGTACTGTTAAACAATCAACAATGAAAACAATAAACAAAAAGAAAAAGGTGCTGTAGCCCAATTTTTTTATTTTTTTTTAAGCTTTATAGTAGGGTTATCAAAAAAATCTGTATTGTAATGTTTCATGATTGCAGTCCCATGGATATTTTAACAAGAACTCACCGCCTGTCTTATGCCTGTGCTTTTGGAGCAACTGTGCATCTGGTCTACAAAGTTGTGTTTGAGAGTTTCTATCCCTTTGAATATAATTGGCCCCCCTATCTCCAAGGTAGGCAATTCATAGTTTACACTGAACGGGCCAATATAAAATCTTGTATTTTGCTTCACGCCAGTAAATACTGTTTGTTAAATTTTGCAGCTCGATAGTCAGATCGGAATATAGTAATATTTTAGACTTAGTTGTTGCTACAAGAAGCTGATTGAGAGTCTTTAGGGGTTTTTTACGCACAAAAATATGATTTTTTAATGACAGAAACTAAAGATACATATGGGAAATATAAAGGCTATTAAGAGAACAAATGTGAGTTTGTGTCACCCTCTCTCCTTTATTATCTATTCCAGCAAATTGATTAAGTAGTCATGAGAATAAAATTATTATGAAATATTATATGTGACTATAGTAATTTGTTGTTTGAAAGTTGTTGGATTATGGGCTTCTCATCCCATGGAATGGAGAAAAAAATTACAGGTAGTCTCATGTGAGAATTATTTTCAAACTGCTGAATATTAAATACATTTTTATTTGATGGTTGTGGAAATAATTTCTCTGTTAATTTTCATCACAGCATTTGCAGCTATGATTGCCATGCTGATATATGGGATGACATTTTTCCCAGTCTTTGCCTGCCTCACAATTGGCTCTGTTTATGGCTATGGGCTAGGGGCTTTGTATGTATGGATGCTGACAGCCGTGGAATTCTACAGAGTTTTCTATTGCTTGGTGAGAAAGGTAAGGAAAGAGAGTCATCATCAAGGCCAATAAGATGAATGAATAGCATTCACATAGCCTTAATTTCTCTACGGTTTGGGCTCTACTCTTTTAAATTTGTTATTGCTGTAATAGATACAATAGTGACATTCCTGTGCATTCTTGCCTCTTTAAAAGCATTGAAAGCAGCTCCTGATATGAAGTGCCCATATCTTTCTCAGTTTATCAATAATCTTCTCTGTCAGTACAAATTTCATCAAATGATAGGTAACATAATTATGGACATATCATTTCATAAAAACTTTTTGAATTACATGCAAAGCTGCTAAAATGTTCTCAGCTTAACACCTTTAGTACAGTGGAACTCTGATTTTAAGAAATCCAAGGGACCAGGATTTTTATTTCTTAATATCAGAACTTCCCTATGTCCAAGTGATGATAAAAAAAACGAAGCGGGCAACCCATACAGCGACTCATCGTTACTGTGAATTATTTCCCCTGATAAGCGTCCTCTTACAAAGCCTGTACATGCTTTTTGCACAGAAACATGTCTTAACAATAACAATTTTTTGAAACAATGAAACATTAAAACTGGTAGGCTACTGAACGATATATTTTACTCAGTGCTGAAAGCTAGA
Source organism: Peronia verruculata (assembly GCA_038406235.1). NCBI lineage: Eukaryota > Metazoa > Mollusca > Gastropoda > Systellommatophora > Onchidiidae > Peronia > Peronia verruculata. The sequence continues at coordinate 4,868 of JBCAUA010010023.1, read as the reverse complement.
GTAATGTGCTGCTGTGTGTAGGCTAAGCAATAAACACAGTTTAATTGATGCCCACTCTTAGACCACTGTCTGCGTGTGTTAGATCTAGATCTATGATATCCCAGAACATTCCTTAACCTGGTAAAGATTACTCCTCATCTCTCCCACCTGCACATCCTGTCCAAACCGCGTTACTTCCACCTGCTTGGACAAAGAAACACATTTCTCACCCCAGGCTGTTTTACCTGGGCCTAGCCTATTGCATAAGTATCCTGCAAATGTTGTCCTGCCTTTAACCATCACTGCGTAATTGGAGCTGGCAGGCATTGTTAAGAGTGGTTGATTGAGCAAACAAAAAGCTGGTTGCCTGTGCTGTTTAACCATCTTCGACATGGCGCCACATGGTTTTACTCGTCACTTCTAGGAACATTATTTCTTTATAAGCGAGATCGGGAAGATTAGCATTTGGCAAATACGGAGATTTTATTACCAACAAGAAGAAAGAAACAAAACAGGACTGCAGGTTCTTTTCTTTATTACTGAAATTTCGCAACATCCGATTTTGTAATATCCGAGTTCCACTGTATGTGTAATGAATAAATTATTCACAGATGTGTGAAAAAAAAATCTGTGAAAACCAAATTTTTTAACCCAGGAAAGATTCTCTTTCAGGGCAAGCAAAAAAAAAAAAAAAGTAATAAAATGTTTCCTTGTATAGTGTCATGTAAAATATAAATGAGACTGAAAAATCACCATGGAAAATTACAGCTTTGTTTACAAAGAGATAGTGATATATTATTATCATTACATTATTGTCATCATTTCTTTTAGGTCTTGAAACTCAAGGCATAGACTGTCAGCCATCATCATCATCATCATCATCATCACCATCATATATCACACCTACTGTGCATGTTTTTCACTAAAGAAATCAAGGTTGATTCATGCACAAAATTCATTCTGCCTGCATATATATATATGAAATAATTTGAGCATATTTACACAGGTGATGCATTTTCATATGGACCTTTACTAAATACAGCGTGATTATATTCATTTAACGGCTCAGATATTCTTCAAGATGTATTCTGAAGCAGACTCTAGATGTGCTTTTTTATTGTGCAAACATTTTTTTAATAGTTATTCCCCACCTTCACATATCATCTCATCTAGTCTTCTGCTATGTTTTATTGTGGATGGATTCTACAGCAGAAATACTCTTAACAAGTCACTTCTTACTTTGTCAACAAAATCTTTTCTTTTTTTATTTTATACCCTATTTCAAGATGGAGTCGATTATTACTTGTGGCAAACATTTTTGAATAGCCACCCCTTGTGTTCTTATTGTATCTCATCCCTAGTCTTTTCATGTCTTGTCTTCAGGAAGAAGGAGCTTATCTCGTGAAATCTTTGCCTCAGATTCTCTGCTTATTGTATCTGTCGGCCATCATTCCTATACGTTTGATCTTGTCACTGATAAAGAAGGAGTTTCACATGACATCAATGGAGAGCACTGCTTTCACTGTGGAGACAATTAAAAAGGCATACTTTGGAATTCACATCAAGAAATTGTTAGAGAAACAACAACAACAACTCAGGTGAGGATGAGAGCGCGCTTCCATGTCTTTTTACCTCTTGATAGGGCAGTTTGGGTCATTGTCTGACAGCATTTATCTTTTGTCTGTCACAGGAACGTTTTTTTTACCCATTTAGAGGTTTATATTTTTTGTAATCTTGAAGATTTGTGTTTCTTCTCTTTTGTAGTCTCAAAAAGAAACTTTTTTTTATCACTAATTTAGAGGAGAAATTAATTGTCATTTCAGTGGACAGAGATTATATTATTTCTATTTTGTCTAAAGATTTAGAATCATTTTACTTTCATGTGATACAGATTGATTTACATTTTGTTTTTTTGTACTTGTTATTTCAGTTTAATTTTGTTGGTTTTAATGCTCACAATTCTCAAGGCCAAAATACAGCAGGAGAATGGCAAATAAAAAAGTTATCATATTCAAAGATGTGTTACAAAATAACCGTCATGGCACATTTTGGGAATTCCTTCAGCCTTCACATCTACGAGGTCTGTCTCGGAATAAAGTTTCCGGTTACCAAGTTTCCCTGTCATACTGTCCTCGCATATAATTGTAAATACCTTTATTTTTCATTTTAACTGAAAGGTTATTCAAATATCTGGTCAACATAAGAACCATCAAGTTCCAGACATTTCTCCATTCGATGTACCCAGCGGTCAAAGACAGTGATCAGTGACCACTTGTCTAAGGTCATTCATAGCCTCTTGAATCTGGTCCTCATCCTCAAATCGATGACCTCACAGCATTTCCTTCACCTTGGGTAAGAGATAGAAGTCGCATGGGGCAGGTGTTCCGATAATTCCCACAAGTAGCCATCGAGAAGCTCGTTCACAGCTCTAGACTTGTGAACAGGCATGCTATTCTGATGCAGGGTGATGCCTTGTTTGATCAAGGTGGGTCTGTTTTTCTGTATTGCTGGTCTCAGTTTGTCTTTCAGAACCTTTAATAACCACCATGACAGTTACATCAGGTGGGACTGGCGAGCTCAGCATGATGCCACTCATCTCGAAAAAAAACAATGTGCAACACCTTTCTGTCTCCTTGTTTTCTGTGGGCTTTCTGTGGCCTCAGCACATCCGAATCAAGCTATTGAGCCAACTGTTTTTTTAAGTCGGTATCAAATGAGTACGCCCAAGTTTCATCTCTGGTGACGATTTTACTGAGAAACTGTAAATCCTCTTGCTCATCAGGGGTAAAAAAGTGCCCAGCCGCTTGAACATGGGCTTGTTTCTGCATTGGTGTCAACAAGTGGGGCACCCACTTTACAAAGACTTTTTTCTTACCTAAATAGTTGGTCAATATTCGGTGAAATGTTGCATTGGGCACACCTACTAATTCACACTTATATCCCTGCATGTTCCTCTCGCATCTTTCTTCACAGCAGCTTTTGTTCTCGCAAACACTGTTGCCACAAATGACGATAGGGGGCCTCCCAGTGTGCTCTTCATCTCTCATGTGAGACCTCCCTCCTTCAACCTCCCTAATCCATTTCTTACTGTTTAAATTGATGGGGCACTATTCCCCATGGCTTGGCAAAGATCACCATGCTTCCACAGCAGACTCTCCGAGAAGAGTTGAAAATTTGATTACAACTCGGACATTGTAGTGTGAGGAGGTTGCAGCATTGTTTTGCTCTGCCATTTTCCTCAGATTTACCTTGGGCAAAGTGCACAAGTACACCAAAAGTGACATCTCACAACTCTACGACACATTCACCAAAGCACTTAAAATGTGGCATTGAGATCTGACGTCATTATATCACAAAATATGGTGGCTGTAGGTTGCGTACTTTTGAATTCATAGAGAAGGAAACTGTATTCTGAGACAGACCTCATAGCATTATCCTCCTTTCTACAAATATCTCACAACTTGTACATTAGTGAATTCTGAGATTGACTTGAAATGAAAAAATGAAATTAAGCAAAGTTTTTTCTTTACTTAATAGACATTTTAGATCTCAGATCCATGTGACTTTACCATCAAAGTATTTTGGCACTTTTTGTTGATTAGAACTTTTGATCATGACATGTTTTTTCAAATAATAATTTAGAGTTTGAAAAAAAATGTTTCTGAATCTTTTGTGTTTCTTAACAAATATATATTTTACATATATGTTTCAAGATCTCATACGGTAATGATTGCTTAAGATTTATTTCCCATGATTCTCAGACCAAAGAGCAAGATGTCCAAAGTCAAACATTACATCATTCAGTTCTTGTCTGATAAAATCTATCTTCGACAACCAGGTAATTTTTTTTTTTTTTTTAAAATTGCTGTTCCAATTTTTAAAAATTGTCCTTCCAAATTCTTATTTTCTATAATGTATTTTTGACTGATAAAGACAAGATGGGCTATCATTGAACATTCTTTGTTTTGTCATAATTGATCTCCAGGTTCTAGTTATTCTACATGGCATTTGCAAATTTCACAGAAATTCAATCTACAATTTTTTCTTCACAACAAATAAATCAATGTGAGTCAAATCTTGTTCACAGGTGTTATGATTCTTCATAGATGACAGGCAGACATTAGGATTAAGTCATTCCCATGCATAGAGGAAACATTATTTAACAATTCTGAATTAGACGTGTTTTTAGAGGTCTTTTTGATACTACATATTATACAAGATATCTAACCAGGAGCCAGAACAACTATGGAACATTTCTTTTATTTCTGTTTTCATTCAGATTTCATCTTTGCTTTGCAGACTTCTTATATTCTTCCAGACTGTTGACAACAATGCTTGTTGGTGCTATAGTGCTTTATCGGGTAAGTGTGAACGAGAATGTAATTGTTTGATTCATTATTAGTATTTGAGAGAGATTCATGACAGTTTCTTTTGATAAATGATGACTGTGAGGCCTGAGGCCTGAGTCCATGATTGAGGGTCCCAGGATGATCTCGAGATGAATGGTGTCACCCACAGTCAACATACTGAGCACAAATGATACCTTTATCACTATTTTTGCTTCAGCTGTGCAATCTCTCTGAATCTCAGAAATGGGACAATCAAACTAAAAATTAGAAACCACCATTTCATTTTTTGTTTCTATCAATATTTACCTCTGACTAAAAAAAAAAGAAAGTAAAAACAATATATGATGCCATCCAAAATAATGTAATCATTTTTTTCTTCAAGTTTGAACTCATTTGCAGATGATCAGAGGATATTAAAGGAGGGGGGGGGCGGGGGGTGCGGTTCTGAGAATAAGGTTTTGAAAAATGGGGTTTTCCTATTTTTACACACTTTGAACTTTTCTCATACCAGAAAAATAATGGATAGGGCCAGAAACATAT
>JBCAUA010010012.1:0-13187 GCA_038406235.1 Peronia verruculata | reverse complement strand
ATCTATCTATCTATCTATCTATCTATCTATCTATCTATCTATCTATCTATCTATCTATCTATTTATCTATCTATCAGTCTATGAATCTGTCTCTGTGTCCATCCGTCCGTCCGTCTATCTGTCCGTCTGTCTGTCTGTCTGCCCGTTTATCTTTTTGCATGCTTCCCTGTAGCTTGCTTGTCTCTTTGTCAACACTGTCTTTCTATCTTTCTTTGTAGGTCAATCTATTTAGTAGTGGTAGGGGGAGGGGAGAGAGAGAGAGAGAGAGAGCGAGAAGATAGAGAGAAGGATATAATGAATTCAGTGTAAAGCTGAAAGAGATATGGAGTTATTATAGGAAGAGAGAAAAAGAGCCAGAGAGAGAAAGAGAGAACGAAACAGTGGAATGCTTCAAAGAAAGAGAAACCGATAAAAGAAAAAGAAAGAAAAAAGAGGGTCATATCTCAATGTTTAGAACGATATGCTTGTCAGATGAAACTGCTCCCAATGCCCTCGCGAGTCAGTGTGATAGAGGATCTCTCCACAGGTAGTCCATGGGTTGGAGGGGATCGTTCCGAGCAGGAAGCTCACGCCAGTGTTGTCAGGGTGAGATCCTGGGGGGTAATTCTGAACTCCATCACTGACAAAGTTTAATAGGGATAGTTAGTTCATTTCAGTTTGATAAGCCACGAAACATGTTTGTGAAGGAAAATTAATATTCCCTTCATTCGCTGTTAATTTCAATGTAATATTATGTAATGTAACGTTTCCCACTCTGGCAGTTTAAAATTTAAATGGAGCATTAACAGTGTATAAATGAAAACTGCTAGAAATGAATCTGCCATTTTTTTTTATTTTTTTTTGGCTGAAAAATGAATGTGAAGACCTTACAAAAAATATAATAAATAATTATCTATTCAAAATTATTTGGGGCAACGTAGTAATTAAACAGAAGTAATTAATTTTTTTTTTTTCACAGCAATTCAATGGGAAAAAAGCTGAGCTTTTGACGTCTGTATTTATCAGTATTTGTTAAGCAAATATTTTTCTCAGAATCTTCAGAACGCTTCTTGTCATACGTACTGCAAGATGGCCCCGAAAGTCCCAAGAAACTGAATGACGATAAAGGAATGAACTTGGTGAACAAATTTTCCTTTCTAGATTTTTTAAGTCTAACACCAAAACATTTCAACAGTTCAAAGAGGTTAATATCAGGAGTATCAGACAATCAAATCAAAATGGCCCTGAAAAAAACTTGATGTTAATGTTTACGGACTTTTTGGACCACCCTGTATGTTGTAATGTGGCTGATCAGATATAATACATGGCCGGGATAAGCGATATCAACAGCAAAGAACAAGATGAATACACATGTCGACACCGAAGAGTTAAGCTCATGATTGGCTAGGAACCCAGGGTGCAGTGTGGTAGAGAGGATGAAGATTCCCATAGCGTGTTTGCATGTTTGTTTGTTTGTTTGTGTGCTTTAGACGGTTGGAGAGTTCATTAATCTTCATCAGAGATTGAGAGTAAATACAATAACCTGGCAGGAAAGAGGGAGTGGGGGGGGGGGGAGGAGAGAGTGAGAGAAAGACAGAGAGGGAGAAAGGGAAAAGAAAGAGGGAAAGAGACAGAGAAATGAAGAGTAAAAGAGGGGCAGAAAGAAGGGGAGGGGGGACAATGAGAGAAGGTGGGAGAGAGAGAGAAAGGAAATGAGAGAGAGAGAGAGAAAGGAAATGAATAGGAGATAGAAGAAGAAGACAAAAGAGGGAAAGGAGAGAGAACGGAAGAAGAGATATGAGACTGAGGACAGAAAGAAGAAAACAGTGAGAAAGAGACTCAAATAACGGTCCGAATGCAGCCGCAGTGTGTATGGCTCCTTAATGTAGTTCTCCTGTACCTAAAAATGAGAAATCACACACACACACACACACACATTCACACACAAATTGGAATTGTCTCTAATATGGGCAACCAAGGACGCTATCTGCCATTCCTAAACGACATCAAAAGTTGTTTCAAAATAGTTTTGTATAATTTTAAAATAGTGCAAGGGAAGAACCCACGGCCTCCGTATGAGATTTTATATACATATTATATAGACCTAGCCCTGCCACTTAAAGTGTATGGCAAAGCGTGTGCACCTCAATGTTGATGTTTTGCTTGATCAAACTGAATGTTTCTCCAAGAAAATTGTGTTTTGACCCCGTCATATTATCAAACGTTTAATTCGCATCAAGCACCCTCTCGATTTTATTATTCAGTTATTATCTCATGTAAGAATAACGCAAAGATAATAAACTTGTTTCTGTTTTATGTACATAGAAACACAGATCCATATAAAACAATGTTGTATGCCAAATTTCATATGGATCCATTCAGCAGTTTTCGATTCCATAAACCTATTGTGGCTTTGTTGCAGATTTATAGTATAAATACTCTGTAATATTTATATTTAAATGCCTGGATAAACACACACACATAAAAGCATCCTGTCATCTATTAGCGATCTAAACCGATATGAAACGTTAAGAACAACAATAACAACAAAAACAACACATACAAAATAATCTCAGTCCCCATTGAAAGGATATATCTCTAAAATATTCAATAACCAGTTGAATGGGGCAGTGACACTTGGACAATGGTGGCCGTCCTAGTTCTGTCAGAGTGAAGAATGTGAGCAACAGCCTGCCATTTGTACAGCTGAGCACAGCTCCTAACATACTGCGATAAAATGCATCTTTCATCATAGTTCGAGACTTTTCTCACTTGGGCCCGGGGTGTAAAAGTAGGTTCTTTGCTTCCACCTGCAGGCGGTGAAAGCCGGCCATCGGTCGGATGTCTCCCATGGAATGCCATCCTCGACGTTCCAGGGGTGACATCTTTTCTCTCTCTCCTTGCTCCTGTCTTCTGTCCCGCTCTCTTTCTTCTCTTTTTCTTGACGTGTAAACTTATCTTACCGTATTTGGCACAATAAAACCGTGATTTTGCTGATGTGCCGCTAATCTCAATCACAAACAAGCATATTTCTTCACCAATTCAAATAAACCTATCCACAAAATAGAGAGCACATAAAGTATCACTTAACCCTTTAAGACGCGTAGTTTGTTTAACCTGTGTCAATGAAAGAGCTATCTCAAAACTGAATCGCAGTTTTCTCCAAACAGTATTTTTCAGAGAAAAAAGCTTTTCAGTCAACGCCCGTGGTATGCTAGAGCTGCAGTGGGTGTAGTTCGATTTCATTTGCCAGCTGTCGGGTCGGCAATAAACGATGTGTGTGTGTGTGTGTGTGTGCGTGCGTGCGTGTGTGTGTGCATTTGTGTATATGTCTATGGATGTGTGCGTATGAGTGTGTATGTCGCCGGGGTCACTGACCTCTGGTCAAGTACAGCGTGGTCACTCCCATAACTGTGAGTAGTTTTTCTTTCAGGCTGGCTAAGGGCTGTGTTCATGAAGTTATCATTACTTTAGCGAAGTTAGGGACAGGTGTTGGGTAAGCTCTCTGTGTGGATTTCTCAGGGCAAGATTACAGGTAGTTGGGAGTTCCTCATTAATGGAGCCAAGTTATATGTACCTCCTCCTACCTGTACATTGGGCTTAGACTTTGTGGCTATTCTTACGTGCTTTGACAAAGCGACTTTCCCACCCTAAGTCACCTAACGCCGGCTCTCCGTCTATTCAGACATGACTTTCCACAACCCGGAAAAGTCGTTTGTTATATCATTATTGCATTTTGATAAGATTTGCGATAGGAGAACAAAGTGCTTTGCCGAATTTCATCGGATACGATTGTCGACCATACAATAAAAATACGCTTTTTCCTGAACCAGAGTTAACAGCGATAAGGCATTTTGTGCACGTACCTCAATGTTTACAATACAGCTCCGATTGTTAATTTTAAATACCCTACTCTATACATCTGCCGGCTTTTTTCTTTACACTAAGACGCTGTAAATTAAAAAAGAAGAAGAAGAAAACCTCCAGCTACCCCAATAGAGCAAATTTGAAAGAGCCCACGTCACCCATTTTTTTCCTCTCTTTACATTATTCTATACATTTTTTAACCAAAGTTTAATGCTTTGCATCAGCTTGGCCTTTTCAATCAAATTGCGAGGTCGGGCGGCTTGCGGTCTTCAGCCCTTCTTTGTTGGGACGAAGTTTCCTTTAGAACAAATCTGATGCTAACCAAACTGTAACATCATTTGGCCACTATTTTTATCCGTCCCAGTTTGGGAATTCATACCTATGTGGACAGGAGGGTGGGAACTACGCAGTTTTTTGCGGATTCACGGACTATGCAGGTGTCTCACTTATTTTGTTGATTGTCCTCTAGTTACCGAAGCTTTTTCTGTCTTTCATTTCGAGATTGTCTCCCATTTGCCTTTCTGAGATTAACGTTGAGATTTACTAGCTTAATTAAACGGCTGTAAACTCTTTGCTTTAATTAAGCTAACCACTGGTGCGAGAAATCACTTATTTTGATAGTTACTGGCAGATAGTCATACAGGCATTGGGCTATAAACACAGGTAACCGGCTATTTCTTCTCTTTCAAAATGAATGACGCCTTTTCATTCAATGTATAATGAATATCAGAATTGTCAGTGAGCAGAACGAGTAGTGATTAGAGTAACACATGGTTTGCCATGAAATCAAAGAATTAGGCTGTTAAAGTTTCCGTTGGTAATGAACTCATTAAAATTTAGTTTTCTGAGAGATCAAGTATTCATATTATCGTGGACAAGTTTGAACTGTGAGGGTCGCGGTGTTGACTGTCTTTACACGAGTAATTGAGAGGAACAGAATCGATCTCTGTGTCTGTATGTCTTAACAATATAATTTAATAATGAACATATCCATTACTGAGGTGTTGAAGGAGATAAAGAGAGAGAGAGAGAGAGAAAAGGAAGAGAAACTGCTTTGAAATGGGCATTCCTATCTCTGAAAATGAGAGGCGAGAATATGCCAGAATCGTTCAGGACTACATTTATCTGCATACACCTTGATCAGAATTTTACTGTGTAACTGTACCCTTTGATATCCTTTTATGACTCATAGACGCCTTGTCCGTGCAGAGCTACATGTTATATACACCTTGATCAAAATTTTACTGTGCAAATGTACCCACTGTGTCAGGCACAACGTAGTCGTTATGTGCCGTTAAACCCCAACACAAACAAACAATACAAACAATCGTTCAGACCTCTATAAGTGATCTAATGCTAGCAAAACAATCCACCGTCAGTTACAATCTGGCGATCTTTATGAAGTACCAACGCTTTTCTAGCCAGAGTTTCAACATTGAGATAGCCCTACAAGACAGAAAATAATCTTTGAGTATTTTACCATGGAAAATGCCTGCACAGCACAACACATTCATTCAACGTGATACGGAAAGGAAAATGGCGGCTGGCGTACAACATATAGACACATCTCTTAGATTAATCTTTGTTTCTTTCTTTTATTTATTTATTTATTATTTATTTTCATTCTTGTAACTTTTTCTTTTTCACCACGGTCAGTTTTCATAGTTTCACTTTCTATCCCTAGTACACATGGTAACTTTGGCACTGCCAACATAAAAAAGTAAACATGCAGTTTTTATATATATATATATATATATATATATATATATATATATATTGAAAACTAGTATACATTACTACAAAACATCACAGGTGCAATTTCACACGCAAATAAAAGTAAAATTTTAAACAGATAACAGCAATCAAAACATAAAAAGTATCGCAAAAAGACACTATAGACACAAGGATTTTATCAAGTAGCGACAATATCCCGCAAAAAGACTAAAATGTGAAAATTTAATGAAAATAACCACATGTCAAAGTTCTATTTCCTTGCCCAGTGAAAGAAGACTCAAAATGACGTATAGGGAAATGGAATTAGCTTAGAAAAATTTTAATATTAATGAACTAAAAATCGATGTCAGACCGGTAAATAACCTGCTTTTCTGAAATTACTGGAGTCATGTGCAGATTTAGGTAGAAATTGTCGTTTGCTGCAGTGTAGTGAGTACATGAAGGTATTGATTCGTTGAAATCAAACTGGACTGTCAGTTTATTATTGCAGAAAACTAGTTATTGCTTACATAAACAAGCTGGTAATGCTTACATAAACATTTTGAGATACATCCAGGAGCTCGTTGCTTCCCAAGAAATTGAGTAAAATGTGTCTCCAAGGTCCTTCGAGATAGCCTCCTCCAGGAGGTTGAAAGACGTATACAGAAAGAATCCAAGGTCCTATAGACGACATTTAAAAGTATTCGTTTTATTGTGAATTTACATTTTAAGATTCGTTGTTTTAGGCTGATTTTGATTTGAAAAAAATATAAAAAATGTTAGATGCTCTATAGATTAACATTACCACAGACATCCATAGCGATTCATTTCATCGCTATGTGTGGAAATTCAAATGCTGAATCGTGAAAGACGGGTATGTTGACTTGTCTGGCACAAATTCCTGTGACATAGATATCATCAAGCCAGATAGGCTTCACTCGTAGTGTGGCTTCATACAAAAGTTTTACTGTACTCATGGGATAGCCTAACGCACCGCCTATAGCAAATGGGGGAAAGGTAGGAGAAGGATATTCTTCTTCTGATAAATACCACTTGTTTGTTTTTCCTCGAATAGGTTTGCCCCCAATTCGCACTTTTCCGAGAATAAAATTACTCATTCTGGTCTGTTTATCACGTAAGGCCTCGACCATCTTGCTGGGATCCATGTTTGTGTCATCGTCCAGTCGAATTACGAAACTGGCCTGGGAACAAAATGTGCCGGCCCATCTCAACATGGACACAGCTTTTAGTCGGATATTCTTGTAGATGTCGTTGAAATCTTCCTGGACAATGTCATCATAGTATTTCACTTCCTCATCAATCTTAGACAGAATGTCTGAATTATTCCCCACCGACGACACATTTCCAATAAAGAACAGTAAACGTGCCTTATTTTTTGGATCGCGGGCATAAATGGCTTGTTTACTATTGCGCGCTTTGCGTCGTCTTTCGTAGTTGTGTGGAGCGCTGGGAGTAACTATTAGTAAGTCCGGATTTCCTGGCTGACATTTCTGTTTGGGCATATGAATGTAAGAAAAATCGTGATGATTAATGATGGGCCGTGCCATGAAAGAAGCTAATGCAAACTCCTGACACATAGCTAAGTGTTGGTCGGTAAAGAACGAAATATTGCCGTCCATCATAGTATACAATGGTCGCATCAGCTCCTGCGTGATATTCTCTCTAAATAGTAAGGCACACCCTCGTAGAGAAGAAATCCAGTTGGTATCTTTCAGACGTTTGTCTATAGTGGCTAGTTTCCTTGTTATGTTAGTCCAAGCATCGTGTGAAACTATGAAATGATCACGAAGAACAGTCTGAAGAGAGACCTCTGCACTAGACTGTAGACTTATAGGTCTGCCTATAAACAGATTCAGTAGAACAATAAATCCCATGGCGCACACGATCATAAACGGTGTTCGTTTTAATGACATCACAATGTCGGTGATGCAATGACAAAGTTGAAAAACTCCTTTGAAAAAGAATATAGCAAAATTTAGGCAATGATCGTAGCACTGTTTCTCTTTACACTGCCCTACCTGCTGTCAGATGCCTCTTCAAACAGAGACGGCTATCGAGTAAGAGCGGGACAGCTATGATTTGCTTATATTATTATGAAGTGCCTGGGGCCTCTTCTATTGGCTGTTATCTATTGAGGCACAGCAAACAAACCCCAGTGAGAAAATGAAGCCATTTTGTGAGAAACAGGAAGAACGTCGGTTGGCAAGGACGGTAAGAGACTGTAGTTGTGAATGTGGTTAACTCTAGGAGTGTCAGTTAAAAGTACTAATGTTTCACGGTTTCTATGATGACATATAATGTTCCTCTACAACCCAATGTGATAAAAATGATACAGGGTAAAGACAAATCAATAAAATTAAAATAACTGAAATTTTGTGCCCTATATAGAAAGAGATAACCAAAAGTAAAACATTATGAGAACAAAATACCCAGTCAATCTCATAGCAGGGATGCTGATATTCAGAAACTATTCTAAAGTTATACTGTTATAATCTTCTTTGACTTCTTAAGCCAAAGCCACCCAAGGCAGCTTTTGACACAAGCAGAGAAGAGCTATGCTTCATAGTGTGATTAGACATTCTTTGACCACGTAGGTCTCTTGGCAGTTTTAAGGTTAAAATCTACACATTTGAAAACAGCAATTGAACGCAAGAGATCGAGCATTGTTGTGCATCCAGTCCTTTACGCCTTTTGACAACCACGATTGAGATAACGACTGAAACCGGTTTTTGGGATGAAATATTATAGGGAGGTAGGTACGTTTGGCGATACCTAAAAGGCAGTGGCAAGCTGGACTGAAGTTCCTGTGACCTGACGTTCTGTCCGGACTTAAGTAACCCGTAGAGCCGTAGAGATTTTTATCAAGAGCCAGTTGTATAATAGATTGTGTCTGTCTGATATGATACCGTATAGAAATTCTACCGACCCAAATCCACCAGGCCAGATCTAGGCATAAGACTTTCTAAGATAGATGTAGACATGTATGGACCCTAAATCTATGCATTTTATTCCGGGAAGACGATAATGTAGTAGGTCTGAATGGAGACGAAGCCCAGTCTAACTTAAGAACGACTTTCGTTACGTTTCGTTATAAGATCTAGACACGAAGACTATCCGTACAACTATACACTTCATATTTGAAAATATTTGCTTTATTGACGTATTATCAGAGACCCATAGTCTGAATTCAGAGACTGTTAGTTTTTTTTTTTTTTTTGCACGCAGAGAAGTCAAAATGCCCACCAGGAAAATGCTGCTGTCGATAGTCAAATTGCAATGGACGCACTACATCTATTCTAATTACTTCGATAAAATGCTGTCTTTAACTCAGTCTATTTCCTTACCTCTTGAATTAAACTTTTTACAGTATGAAAGATCAAATTTGGTGAATCACTCCAGCTCCATTCCTTAAAAATTGCAATTTTTTATTTTTTTATTTTTTTGTCCACCATGTGGAAAAAGAAAGAGGTGGCAAAAACCAAATCCGCTCTTCTCGCCAGACTGAAAAGGCATTTCGTCAAAGTGTATTATTACTTCGTCTCTTTCAAAGAAAGTTTTTATGATGAGAAACTGGACCGTTCCTTGAAAAAAAAAATAAAAAACGCCCTTTTCTAGAAATCTGTTCTGAGAAAATTTGAATTAATTTTTGCGTTCTTTCCATGAACTAGTGTCTCCTAGAGAATGAAACAAGTAAAAGATTTGCCTTTTGTAATGTGAGTAGGAAAATGGTTAAAGTGAAGAGATTTTTTAAGAAAGTGAACCAGTGTTGGAAGAAAGTCATCTCATGCATAGGAGACTTTGAAGAAAAAAGACTATCTTTGACGTAGGACGATACACTCTAATAACAAGCTAGTGTCGAAGATGATCCATAGACCGACTTTGATGAGGACGCTTGATAAAGAGATACGAGTAGAGCTGCTGCAACCTCAGAGACGTCGTCTCCACCCCAAATAAACACTCAAAAAAAAAAAAAAAAGGCATCAGGTGATGTTTTCTATAAATACATGATAATAATTTATTGCCTATTACTATTTGACTATTCATGTCTCTTTGACATCAGATATAATATTAATAAACTATATTCCCCAAAACTTTTAGGCAGAGTCTATTTGGGTAACATGCTGTCTAAACAGTAATTGTCCTTATCATTCCTTTCCTCTATTTGGATGACATGTCACTTGAACAGTATCGTCCTAACCCTAACCCTAACCACTATTTTAAGGTCCAAAATTATCTTTCTCCAATCACACAACCATTTGTTTGATCAGTCACCAGCCTTTAGAGTTTTCACATATTGGGCCCTCTATCATTGGCAAAATCATCGAAATTATTCTCTTTCATTGAATCATACCACGGCTATAATTTTGGACTTAAGAAAATTTTACATTTTGATATTTGAACAAACATTTAATCGTGTCACAAGTTAGACCGCCTAATCTAATGTTGAATACAATTTAATAGACATACAACAATGCCCTGTCCGAGTTGGTTTGCTGGTTCCAGTTTGCTCCGAGTCGCTGCCTAATAGATACTATCATCTCCTTACCTCTTGTTCATAGCATTGCTCTGAAAGGCTAATTTTCATCGTACATCATTTATTTTTCGAAAATTTGATCGTGATCTTTTCTTTTATTTCTTTTTTAAAAATGTTTATTTTTGGGTATTTTCTCCCTGTCCGATGTTGAGTTTAATGTATAAATCGACCAAGTGGGAAGTAATTTATAAATCGACCAAGTGGGTAGTAACTCTCATAAGCTGTTAAGTGTTTGATTTACTATTCAATGAGGAATAGTTTCCTGTCATCATCTCACTATCTCTCTCTCATTCACAATCCTTCTCCCTGCTTTAACTCAGTCTCTCTCACTTTCTTTCTTTCCACCACTATTTGGTCCCTGTTCTTTTTGTGTAGTGGTTTGTGCAGTGTCACACATTCATATAGACTGTTTAACTGATCTTGTGTCATTGAATGGATTTGTTTTTTTTTTTTTTTTAGATATTTCGCTTCCATTATGGTGACTGCAATCAAATTACAGGTTCCACACCTCCGCCTTACCCTTGACCTTTCTCTCTCTCTCTTCTCTCTCTCTCTCTCTCTCTCTGGCTCCCCTTCTCGCTTTATTCTCTGTCTGTCTTCCTCTTTTGTCTGTCTGTTTTCCTCTGTCCTTCCATCAGACACATTCCCGCCCCACTTCCCTTTCCACCATGATTGCACTCAAATTACAGGATCTCTCTCTCTATCTCTCTCTCACACACACACACTCTCTCTCTCTCTCTCTCTGCTGCCCCGGATTTCTCATTCGATTGTCGACAGTGACGTCAGGGAATCCCCCCAGGGATGCATACTAATGCCGTCACAAACAAAGGTCCCTTGTGAGCCCTGAACGTAGTATGGATCCCTTCATCCCTCCAGCACACGCACGCCATATCTAGGTCAGGGGAAGCTTGGTGGAATGGCTGTACTAGCTACCATGGCGATCCATTACATCAACAGCAGTACCGGTGCTGAATTCTGTCAGAAAGTGGCGTGTAGTCACCCTGATCATGATTGCTAAAATTCGCCTATCTACCGACAACTAATTTGGTACACTAAACGACACTACACGCTGTGGAAATCGATACCGGTCATGTTGTTTAAAAAAAATTTGAATAAAGAGATGGTACTGGCTAAAATGTCGGTTTTTTTTTTTTTTCATAATTATTACGATGCACGTCTAGGTTTGTTTGTTTAGGTAGGGTTTTAACATCAGCACGATTGTGTGCCTAAAACAGTGGGTACATTAACACTGTAAACCGTTAAAAAGAGTCGCAAATCCAAGGGAGCAATGTTGACAAATTAGGATGGGGTCACAGAAGTTAACTTAGAAGGTGTTTATCTTGGCACACACGAGTCATATCTAAATTATTTTCAGATAAACTTGTAACCAAACTATTTTCTTTTCAAAGTTAAGACTTGCATTTCTCTTTTTCACTAGCACCGATAACTCCATATGTGAAGAAACCGTTCATTTTGTCCGGCTGTGCAACATAAGTGTCTTATTGCATGATTCACAAGTACTGATGCTACCTTACGTTCCATTCTCTTTTCAGATAGGTCCCAGTCCTAATCCACTTTGGTGTCATCTCCTCGAAAATAGAGATGATTTCCCTGTTTAGTGTATTAATTACATTTTAGCTAATGTTTGTGTGTTTTGTCCGCGTGCATTTTGAATATGCTGTGTATTGCATGCATTCTCTTCTATTTTATTATTTTTCTTTATCTGTTACTAGTTGTATCACGTTCTGTCTTTTGATTCCAAATCCTATATGTCATAATTTGCTCAAAAGCAAATGCAAGAGCTGGATGCATGAAGAGGTCGTACCATGGACATAAAATCTCCGATGGAAGCCCAAGAAAATCTGACTCTGCACGAGAAAGAACAAACGGTTCTGGAAATGGAAAATCAAAAGGCGGGATGAAAAACTTGTCGCTCTGCTCATAAATTAGAAATAAAGCGTTTTAGTGAAAAGAATATGTTGTATTGTGCACTTTTATGAATAAAAGAAAGTGATAATTATGAATGAAGTTACTGAAAAAAATTTGTACTACGAAGTGAACACCAAAGATTTACATTCTGGTAATTATGCAAGATCATGCGAGTTCAACTTTCTCCCAGAAAGGGAAAGGAAAGCCATAATATAAGCTAACCTTTATGTGCATTCTTACTCAAAGAAGCCGGAGTAAGCTTTAAAAAGCCACGTTTTTTTTTTTTTTTCTAGCATTGAATTCGCTAGCTATGTTACAGTACTCGTGTTCAGTTTCATATAATTGTCATGGGAAACGATTTTCGTGGTCTTCTAAAAGGCGAAAGAGCAAGAGAATGCCTGGCCAAGAAATTTGATTATGAACAACGTGGTCTTGCCAGAAAGAAGCAAATGGGGAAAAAATATGAGTTGGTATTTCACTAGAACTGTGACTCACAATCCCATGATCATTCTTTGAGACTCAAAAGGTTTGAAAGGGCCGTCAGCGCCTGATGTGGTAATAGGTAACGAGGATGGACTAGATGATACGCTGGATACAAAGGCCCTTTGACCCCCGAAGGAATTCTGATGCCATTGGTACCCTCTATAGCTGATTTTATGTTATGGTCAGTTTATTAACCCATTACCATTCCATAGAATGGACAGGACCAACTCAGATCAGCTTCAGAACGGCCCAGCTGGTAGATATCTTGGTATATTCTGAAATCGGCCTGACCAGCCACCTCTGCACCCACAGACCAAGAGACCCCCAGCTCCCAAGAAGAAGATGACAAAGATGGTTCTCGTCGCTACGACAGACGAACAGCATACTGAAGTCACAGAGATATCACGTGACGCATCCATTGGGATAATCTGTCGGGCCAGTCGTGATGAATTATTATGCATTTTAGAACATGTAAATTACGCAACACCACAATAGAAACTGGTTTTGTTCTGTCTTTCGACTCATGTTGTATCTCTGTGGAGAGAAACATCATTGTTCCTTTGGTCGCTGTGTGGCTTCCATGAGAAACAGATGGTTTCTTATGCCGACGTGTTGGGGGGGGGGGGGGGGGGGGGGGGGGGGGGGGGGGGGGGGGGGGGGG
>JBCAUA010009991.1:0-13188 GCA_038406235.1 Peronia verruculata | reverse complement strand
GCCACCCCTAAAGTTACGCTATGCTTAGGGCGCTTTCCGACTAGGTGTAAGTCTACGTGCGCTTCATGTATACCGTGCAGTGGGCTACGCCTTGGTGTAGCAGTTACACCTAGTCTTAGGGAGTTACGGTAACTTCATGAATAGGGCCCCTGGGCCTCTGACTTCCCACAGCCTAATTAGGCTGAAATATGCCATTTTTCTGCTGTTTCATAGTGCCCTAGTGCATTATCTGTCACAGGAAGGGTAAAAACGCTTTTGGTTTTGACCGAGGAAGACATGGCAGCCATATGCAGCCCTCCCTGGACCCTAAAATAACTCCATGGAAGATAGGGCCAAAATAGAGATAAAATGGGAGTATGGGCACAGGCGAAGGCAAAAGAAGGCATAGAAATCATGGGAAAAGGTCTAGTAGTAGTAGGTAAAGCAAAAATGTTTTGGGCTTAAAAGTCTGATCAGAAGCTCTTTAGGGCTGTTTTGTTTTTGTTTTTTAGTGGAAAAAAACTTTAAATGCATTTTTTTAACACAAATATGCTATCTATTTTTTTATTTATGGACTGATTGCCATGGAATTTGACATGAACATAGAATGAAACAATACAAAAAAATGGTCAGTGGGGACTTTTGATAACTTTAAATTTTTTTAGAAATTTGAGATTTTAGGGTCAAATTTTTGCAAAATCCGTGATATATCGATTTTAAAAATTAAAAAAAAAAAAAAAAATAAGCCAATTATCAAAAATCCCCTCAGGTCATTTGTAAATATTGAACTGAAAAATATGTATGCAAATTTTCAAGCAGATCGATTGAAAAATGTAGAAGCCTATTTATTGTAAAGTTACGCAATATTGAGTAATAAAATCCCAGATGGTGGCCATTGCCATGGCAACCATGAGGGATTTCAAATATTTTTCTATTGTTATCCTCTAATTTGACCATGCGGAATTTGATGGTAATGGTTGAAATCATCTCACCCCAACGGTTAAAAAAATCACTTCCAGGACCCGCCCAACCCCTTAAAGAACCCGTGGCAGTTCAGTTTTTGTTTGTTTGTGTTGGGGTTTAACGGCACATCAGCACCATAACAGCTATATTGTGCCTAACATGGTGAGAACATCTAGCACGATAAAAATGAATAACATGAGTTATCGAATTATGTAAAAATTTGGGCTATCAAAAATGTATAACAATACCAAAAGACTGGTGTATACAGTTTTGCGGCAACCCAGGGTTCGTCGCATTTCTGTCAGATGTTAGTTTTTATATACAATTTTACAGTTTATTACACAGATCAACCTGGCATAAAAAGCTCAGGATGGCCTGTGGGATTGTTTTTTGTAAATAAATCCTTCAGGGAGCGACTTGAGAAGTGGACTTCTCAAGTGTCACTCATCTGAGAAGAAAAGAGTGGCTGAGGTGAAAGTAACCCAGACGCAGGCGGTTAAGGACCACCTGGTTTCGTCTTCGCGGCTGAGCAGACCCTGGCCAAGGTCCAAGGTCTGGTTGGATAGAGTAAAGTTTGTTTGCAGTCTGTAGATTCCATCGCTGTTGCCATCGCAATTTCATGTACTCGTTGATGATCAGCCTAAGATCCAGATGAGTGACTCCCTCATCCAGGGGGTCTAGAATCAGGCCGGCCTTAGCGATGGAATCTGTTGCCTCATTTCCTGCAATGCCCACGTGACTTAGTACCCAGCAGAACGCGAATCCACGCTGCCCCAAGCTGAATAGACTTTGAAGGCATTGCAGGAGGTGAGTTACTCTATCATCCGTAAACGTGGTGTTATTCAGGGCCTGGAGTAGGGACAGGGAGTCTGAAAAGATGATAAAGTTAGCATGTTTGGATCTATCTATGGTATCTAAAGCTATATAGATGGCTTTAGCCTCAGCGGTGAAGATATAGGACTTTGGGTTAAGGACAGAGAATGAGCCGGCGCCGACAGCTTTCTCATCCTTGGACCCGTCTGTGAACAAATGCTCTGAGTCAGGGTGATCAGAGATCACCTCTGCAAGCATCTGTTCAAAGACCTCTTTGTATCTTGTTTAGTTCCCGCCGCTAGGTCAAAGATCACATGTAGTCTTTGGATCCGCCAAGGCGGAACGCTTGGGAATGGGTTAAATCTCACCTCATCCCGTCCGATCCCAGCCTCCACGAGCAAAGACTGGAAGTGGACGCCAAAGATGGGAACGACACCGGGAGATCTCTTGAACATATCCACGAAACTGGGTTCGAAGACATGTTCGTAAGCTGGATTATCTGGGTATGATAAAATTTTGACTTCGCACTGAATGTCTCGGAAAGAGGGTTCATTGGCCGCAACGTATAGAATCTCCACTGGGGACGTACGATATGCCCCCAGGGATAGTCTAAGGCCTTGATGGAGGACAGTGTCGAGTTTTCTAAGGTAGCATTGGTCGATTCAGGAAATTTGTGTATTTTTGTCTTTCCCATGGACAGAATGTCGGGTGGGACCTGTTAGGATTTGAACCAGAAACTTTAGAGCCCAACCGCTAGGCCACCAACACCACAATGAACCTATTGAATTCTAAAAGAGCCTGAGATATATCTATGAGTGGCTTTGTACTTCCATCAAGTAGCATGAAATTTTATTATTAAGAATACAGTGTATGCAATATTTGACAGGGATATTGGACATTTTAAGTTATCATCTTCAAACACGACAAATTATTATAAGTATCAGAGTTAATAACCAGTAGTATGGCGGGGTACTGTACTCAGCAGTCATGTACAGTCCCAAAATTTGACAAGGATGAACTTCTCACGTTAAGCACCACAATATGTACATGTGTTTTAGTTTTTGTTAAATTTTACCTATCTTTTTTTTTTTTGATGTGCTGTACTTTCATCCAGGTGCAAGACCAAAAATAGCCATTGTTAGGGAGGAAGGAAGCAATGGTGACAGAGAGATGGCTGCTGCATTTGCAATAGCAGGATTTGAGACTTGGGATATCAGCATGGAAGATCTGATACAATACAAAATTTCTCTTGCAATATTCCAGGGTTTAGCATTTGTAGGTGGATTTAGCTACGCAGATGTTTGTGGATCTGCCAAAGGTAAGAATTTTTTATCATCAAAAGTTTAAGAATATTATATAAGACAGATCTTTCTAAAATGATTTCTTTTTTTTTTTTTTTTTCTAAATTCCCAAGGAATTTCTACTCAAATTACTCAAATTTACATCTACAGTGTGTGTGTTTTTGCTTTTTTTTGGTTTGTGATGAGTCCATGATTTGAACATGTCCACAACAATTTTGTCTCTTTACATTTATTTGACCTACCATGCTAGTCAGTCTCAATCAACATACTTTGTGATAGAATGGCACAAGTACAACTACCATTTATTGAAGTCGGTCAACTACACTTAAGTTGAAATCTCATATGTTTGAGCTGATTTTTTTTCCTCGGAACAAGCATAGCATTGACTTACTTCATATTACTCAATGGTGTTGCTCAGCAATTCTCTCATTTGGGATCTGAATTTACATTGGATGTAGCCCTAGCTGATTACATGACAGTACCACAGCTAAATTCATGTATGTCTCATTTCTAGAATTATTTAACAAGTTTTTACTTCAGTTTGTTAAATTTTGAGCGGACATCAAACTTTCAGCTTACTTTCCATCAATTTTTAACAGCTAAGGGATCTTTAACACGCTTAACATACAAACAGGACATCTAACATATACTCAGATTTATCAGTCTGAAATAGCTAGACATTAGCATTTCTATGCAAGAAAGCCGACAGAAAAAAAAAAAAGGATTCGAAATTTCCCCCTAGATCTAGAAATACGTTGTCATGGAGAGCCGAACTTGAAACTCCTACACTACACCACGAATCATCAATGCCATTGGCTGTCTTGAACACATAGATGCTGCCATTTTTGCTTGCCAAGAGTAAGCACATCAGTGGACATGCTTGCTGTGCTTGACAAGCAGCGAGTCAAAAAGCTTGCGAGTGCTTGGCTACAGAAGGCTGCTCGCCAAGTGCAAGGCAAAAAGCTAGATGAGTTATCACGAGCCTTCAGGCATTGGTCTCAAGATATTACTAGAAAATGTCATAATCAAATATTCTGAGCACCCTATGCAAACAGTGATGATCTACCACTGCATACAGCTACCAGAAAGAGCCAAATCCATTGAATGACCATGGGCAAAACATGTTAGAATGGACATATCCACCTTTTTATTCTATTTCATATTCAGTAAATGCAAAACTTTTAAGAGAATAAAACAACAGAAAATAACATTTTTGAGGAAAATCCACTTTGCCAGACTTACATACATATATGTCTCGCGGCCAGTCGAAATGAGACGTAAGTCGCTGGCCTAGAACAGAGAAATCAGGCTTTGAATGTGATGAGGGGGGTCAGATATCATTTTTTTTTTTTATTGCAGAAATCGAAAGCGCATTCATTTCTCAACAAGACAGTTTCGGTCTTATCCTCGATTTATACATAATACTTGATTAAAATGGGTTTTTTATGAGGTAGGCATGAAGATTTATGTGTACGACCGTTCTTTTAAACTCGATTTACTCAGAATTCCGCTCATTGCTGAGTGGTCCCCCTTTGCCTCTTTAAATTGCAATATCTCTGGCTAGAATCGAATTAGCTCAAAACTTTTTTCACTTCCTGAAAGGGCATGCAATAAGCTATCACATGATACCAAAAACTCCATATGGTGGAAAATCGACATACGTCTCATTTTGACTGGTTGCGATACATATAGTAAAATATTCCAGTAGAATATACAAGGATATTTTTCTCGTCAGAAAAGACATCATGTTGATTTTCTCAAATTTATAATTTGGTCCAGAAAATAACCATGTCAATGCTGAAAGAAAGAGAGGTTAGAACAAATCAGATGTCAACCCAGTAAGTGTTCATAAGTAAGTAAGGCCATTCAGAGTTGACCAGGCTTATTCTTTTTCACAAGTGCAGCCTTTTTCTTTAGTCAAGAATATACATTTACATAGGTGAGTTAAAAATTATTATTAGTCTTCTGCAACAGATGTTCTACAAATCCAACTGTTCTAGAAAATATCTCTAAAGCAGGCATGAACTCTCAATTTGATATTTATTTATTGATCAGGTTGGGCTGCCACTGCTCGCTTTAACAAAGTGATATGGCAGGAGTTGGAAGCATTCAAGGCCCGATCAGAAACATTCAGTTTTGGTGTATGTAATGGATGTCAACTTATGGCCCTTCTCGGATGGATAGTTCCTGATGAGTCAGGTAATAGAACAATCAGTGATACAATGTTTCTTTTTCTTTTTTTTAGTTATCCCTTTTGACTACATCATCAGAATGGAGTGCCAAGGTAGTGAAATGGACAAAGCTTGGCAAATATATTTATACTGTGCAGAAGTTATTTTATATAGTGATTTAATTACATGTTATCTTTTGTGACACTAAATAGCAGTAGCTCACAGAAATTGTTCTGAGTTATCAGATGAAAAACAATAAGAATGGAATTCTTTATTAGTGCTGCACACTATTCAACTTAATTACACAGTAAGTGTACCTCGGGATTAAAAAGATGGAGAAATAGCAGCTTCCTATAAAAGAAGGTGAGAGCAATTTTAACATTTGGCACATTATCAAGTACTATGAGTAAAATGTGTTGAATGGAACATTGAGGGATGAAATTTCTTGGTTCTGAAGGACAGTATTGCTATGGTTTGTTTAATCTTCTCCTCCTCCTCTTTCTCCTCCTCCTCCTCCTCCTCCCGAAAGATGGTATTGTTTTGCTATGTGTGTCTAAAGAAAACAATGTTACATTTTTAGAATTTCTAAATGCGAGAAATCAGCTTAGGAAGTGAGAATTCTCCAAACAAGCTTCATAAAGATGTATGATTAAAAAAGCCATGGTACAAGTAGATTTCAAAAAAAAAATATAGCCACATTTGTTCTTTATTAAGACTCGCCACTCTTCAGACATAAATTAGATAATGGAACCTTTATGGTTGATTTTCTACTCTGCTTCTTTTTTTATTTAAATCATATGTTATGAAACAAGTATTGTGATTGGTGTTCAACTTTGGTTGAAGGATCAGGTATGAAAAACTGCATTAAAAAAATTACAGCCACCTCCTTCTCTGGAGGCAAAATTTTACAATATAGGACTGTAAAGTCATGGCCTGTTATCAGTTGAGAAAAAATGAAGTTGTTATTTCATGGACTGTGTGTGGAACAGCAAGTTCATCGCTATTGTTGTTACATGATGAAACTATAATAAAGCAGCTCTTTAGTAACTATTTGTCCTAAAAGTTCTACTAATTCGAAAGACGTTCAAAATATTTATTATCCTTAATGACCCTTTTTTCTCTTTGTTTTGTTTCCTTTTAATGATGGCCTATTAGGTTACAAAGAGTGCCCACAGGGTGTCTTGCTGGATCACAATAGATCTGGTCGCTTTGAGTCTAGGTTCAGCACCATCAAGGTGGAGAAGTCTCCAGCCATCATGCTGAATGGAATGGAAGGAACTGTCTGGGGAATGTGGGTAGCACATGGAGAAGGTATTTATGTTCTTAATATTGCCCTATTCATTTCAATGAAATATTGCTTATGTCCAAAGAATGAATGTATGCATTTTATGTTTCTTGGAATTTTTCAGGTTTTCATTTAAATGTTGTACCGCGATATTCGATTGTGGAAGAAAGTCATTACAAGACAGTGAGAATTTTCATGGTGATGATGCACGACCAAGGAGCTCCCATCATTTTGCCAGGAGCTTTAGGCAGAAATAGCAGCCATGTGTTTCACAGAAGAGTTTTCTATCACATACCTTACGATATGAAACTTGAAGCATTTGTGACAAGTTCTACATCAAAGCATGAGAAATTGACAAAAAAATGGAAAAAAAAAAGTGGACCAAATTTGTTCTGCTAAATGTTTTCAACTAGTTGGACAAATTCAGAGATAGATTTATCATGAAAATTTTAATGCAGAACAAAGTAAGTTCCCTGGATCTTGACAGTGTAGAAGCTACTTTGTCAGGAAGATAAAACCTTAAAATGCATAACATCACTAGTATAGGCCTCAATAGCATCGTAAGAGAACTGTGAAGACATATATATAGGAGAAGGAAGACAGAAGACATACACAGGACAGAAAGACATACACTATCAGTGCAGATTCTGAAGACCAGTCAATGGCCAACAGATTGGTAGTCATATGATTTTTGCTGTACTCCATAAGAGTGGAAATATTAACCTCTTTATGCTAACAGTAGTATGGCGTATGTCCAATAAGTGGTCTATCAAGAGTGGGAAGATGTACCGGATACTTCCACTATAAGCCAACTGTGTACCATCCAGTGTTCAGACTAATGACATTCATTTCACATCCACCCACAGAATCATTTGATAGACAGTTCAAGACTTTGGTTTGCCAATGAGCAATATAGATGACCTGGCAATAAGAGCGGAAAACCAGGCATTTAATCCTTTTGTTCATGAAACAGTTGATGCTTCTTATTGCCTTGGGAAATAAGACAGATGCAGTTGGGCCGCTCACATTGGGCAGAACTGAGTATGGGTAGGGGTAAGTAGTGGTGGAGACATGACTCTATTTGCTGATGCTTGGCACAGGACTGCAAAATTGGTGTAGCAGTGAATTGATAAAGGATCGCAGAAATTGCAGGATAAAGGTGTTGTGTGCCCTGTGATCATGATTTTTAAGGTATTGGAACAAAAAATATAGAGTTGGAAACTGTCGGGTAAGCACATCAGAAATGCTGTTAGTGATTCAAAACATCACTGAGAAAATGAGAAGCATGATTGAACAACTGTTGATCACCTTCACAGACCACAACAAAGCTTTTGGCAGCTTAATCCATCAGCGTTTCTTTTGAAACAAATCATATATTTCTTCCCAGAACAAGGGCTATTAGATGGAACAACACAAAATGTGAAATTTTCAACATCATGAAACAAGTCTGGCAAGAATTCATCCCCTCACTCATCTTTTCAGTATATGTACAGAAAGTCTGATCTTGAAGACATGGTTCTCAAAGTAGGTGACTAAAAAAACACCACAAATCTGCACTATGATACACAACATAATATGGTCTAAATGGCCCTTAAAAGTCTTGGAAAGTACTTAAATTTTAAGCAAAGAATTCAAGGCCTTCAAAAGTCCTTATGTTTGGAAATTGTTGCCAAAGTTCTTGAAAAATTTGTATATTTTGCACGGGCAGTGAATTTCTTTCAACAATCAATCATAACCAGCCAATTTTTCCCCACTTATTCCACTCTCCTCACATGTCCAACAGTTAACCCTTAGTTTAAGACAGCCATAGGGTTGATTCACATCATGTGCTCAGTGTTGATAACTTTCTTCGATAAGTTTGATTCACTGTAGATCTAAGATGGACTACTCAGGTCCAGTGCATTTGAAGGTGCGGACTTCAGTCGTGTTTGTCATGTCATGGATATCACCAAGAACTTGATAAAATCATTGATCAGTGAATTTCAGGTTTAATCTCAGATTTCCAATGTTTCAGTATTTTCAGTTATCAGTATTCAATTGCAA
This sequence comes from Peronia verruculata, assembly GCA_038406235.1. Lineage (NCBI taxonomy): Eukaryota > Metazoa > Mollusca > Gastropoda > Systellommatophora > Onchidiidae > Peronia > Peronia verruculata. Next base: position 4,633 of record JBCAUA010009991.1, on the reverse strand, counting down.
TGTGATACATTTGAGGTATGAAACAAGTGAAAATAGAAGTATGAACATTTTGTGCATATTATGGTTGAAATGCCAATTCAAACGGGCAATTTTCTGGTGTTTGGATTTCACATTGCACTTACCTGCTCCTGAGATCTAGACTCGGCATCAAGAAAATGCTAATTGTGCTCAATAAGCGCTTGGTGATTTCATAAATCTAGTAGATCTGGTTCTAGTCTACATCGATATCTTATCACAGTCTCTATCTGAGGAAAAAAAAGAAAAGATGAACAACGCAGCTTTCTGTGGAGGGAAAGAGAAATTTAGATTGAGTAATTCTCTCTAGGGTTACGAGTACATCCAGGAAAGTCAAAAGTACTGAAGGCGAAAACATCAGCTAATGAACCTATCCTAGTGGAAAACAGACCCATAGAGATAGTTGACACCTAGGCAGTGTAGTGGATAACAAAGGAGGAACAGCCATAGACAAGGCAAGGATAGGAAAAGCAAGGCCAGCATTTACCAACCTCAATAACATCTGGAAGGATCGTACCATCTCTACAAGAACAAAGTTAAGTTATTCAACTCTACGTTAAGTCAGTTCTATTGTATGAAAGTGAAACTTGGAGCTTAACTCAGACTTGGACCAACAAATTACAAAGTTTTATAAATGGCTGTTTGATGAAGATCCTGCGCATCAGATGGCCAGATACCATTCAGAATGTAGTTCTCCGGCTGAGGACAGGACAGAATCTAGTAAACAGAAAGATAGGTCAACGAAGATAGAGGTGGATAGGACACACCCTTGAGAGGCCATGCAGCAGCACTACCAGGCATGCACTTCAGTGGAATCCACAGGGACAGAGAAATAGGGGTAGACCACAAACAACCTTGAGAAGACTCATGGAGGATGATTTGAAGAGAGGAGGTCTACGATGGAAAGATGCAGTGAGGAGTGCCCAGGATAGGAAAAAGTGGAAGTCTGTTGTATACCCTGATACAGGGTGAAAAAGGCGATGATGATGATGAATTCTCTCTAAATAGGAATTTCTATTATGCATGATCTCTGTATACAAATTTTGCTTTGGCCATGGCCTCATCCCGCGATCTTGTAATGATTGAGTAGAGGGAAAAAAATGAAAAAACATGACTAGAGCTTGCATGCGTTAGAAGAAAATACAACAGATGAAAGATAAGAACAAAAAGCAGCAGTGAATTAGGTAACTGAAATGGTCTCAAAAGTTTGAGATATAATCATGCAGACAATGAGAAAATTAAAGACAGAATAAAGAATTTCAGGTCAAAAGCAAAACTCCTGTGACATCTTGTCAGCCACAGTCTCCTGTGCCTCGTGTCTCAGCATTTGGAAGCAAGCAGGCACTTTGAAAAACAGTGAAGAGAGCAACAGGAGTTCTCCCAAAAAGCTAGCAAACGTAGGCTGCACAATTGAGAAAATATTGAACATGTTTTACCCCAAGAAAAGAAAAGGTAGCTTTGGAAATTGACAGGATTGTACAACAATTCTGTTAAAATGAATGGTTTTCGGACAGCTTCCAGAAAAAAAATAATTTTATCAGTGTGAAGTCAAGATGGTGAGAAACATCGATTGCAGAAAAAAAGCAGCCTCGTAGCAACTGTAACGGAAAATACTCATTTTCCTGACAATGATTTTCTGATCTCCATGGTAGTGTTTGATCCTGCATCTGTGAGGTGCTACTTAGGAGACTGTAAAATCCGCAAATATGTAGCATAGCTTTAATCTTAATCTTTCAATCTTTTGTTCACTACATTAGGACACATAGTAATATGATTTGTCAATTTTCTCTGCAAATTATTATCAGATTTGGAGAATTTTGCATCAGTTACCAAACATGCATTGCTCGAGTTACCTCAGATTGTTTGATCTAAAATAGAGCTATGTCACAGTTTTGAAATTTATGCCTGTACAGTGCGCACCACTTATATCGACATCGCTTATAAAGACAATTCTCTTTTATCAACATGATTCACCAAGTACTGATTTTGTCCTCTTTATTGTTAGTAAATTAGATCCCTCTATATCGACATCCTCCCCTTGGCCTTATTTTTGTGCACAAGAAATCTCCTCGTCCCTCCCCACTCGCTCAAACTAGAATTTAGCATTGCATGGTCAAGGAAGGAGTTGAGTGGTGGGCACAGTAGACCTACAAAACCACATGTGACTCGGCGCCAGTGGCTCCACTGGAAGGGAAACAAAGAGGCTTGTATCTAGTTGGAATACCATACTGTTGTGTTTTTGTGTAGATCTAGATCTACATGTGACATGTTTAAGCATCCACCTAGATCTAGTCTTGTGCAGCAAACTGGTCTCATGTTTGGTATGACCATTAGGAATTTTTTTACACTTGTATCAGTGTAATCCCTGCTGTCTGCATTCTCGCAAGATCTACGGACGGTCCTTTTATTAAGGGCCAAAAAAATCATAACAAAGTTAAAAAACAAAAGGACGCGTGCTGATTTTATCTTTTTTTTTTTTTTCTGATCAAGGGCAATAACTGTCAATATTTCGATAGGGGCATGGTTGCTTTCCCTTACCGCATCAAAATACAGCACTATTACTTGCAAATATTGAACATATAACCCACCTCTGCAACAAAAGAACACCATCTTAAAGAGCTTTCTCTTATATTGACTTTCTCTTATATAGATGCAAAATGTCTGGACCCTTACATGTTAATATAGCAGGTTTGCATTGCATTTGTTTTCTATGACATATTTCAAGAGTATGGAAAAAGGATCAGAAAAAAAAACTGCATCACTCACAGAGATTTGAATGTGCAATTTGTGTGTTCTCATTTTTCATTTTGTCCATATTGTGTCAGATACCAATCACATCAACCAGCTAACAAGTATAACTAACAGATGGATTAAAAAAGTCTTAGTACATATACTGTGTTTGAAGGCAATGATGTTCAGAGTCATGACACACAACTTTGTTGTTCTCCTAGATAACTATTCAACTTTGAATGTTCCATCAGTTCCTCATGAAATTGCCCTCTCATGCCTTTTAAAACACTAAGTATTCATCAAAAATAAACCCCAGCCAACCCATCCACGCCGGTAAATTTCAGCGCTCAGGTAGCGCGGTTTCAACTGTAGGATGATCCAGCTCCCTGTTGTTGTATGGGTTTTCAGGCCCAACCCAGTTCTGAACTAACCATCCAGTAGTACTTTGCCATGATGTATATTATTTGTCTGAGAAAATAATTTTAAGATGCTTTGACAAACCCATTTTTTACAATAAATAATTCAGACAGCTGAATGAATTTGGCTCAAAACAGATTAATCCTCATTTAGTGGTCAGTTAATTCATTTTACTTGTGGATAGTGAATTTCAGCCACAAATCCAGTGTGCAATCTGCAGTATCTATGTTTATGCTTGCCACCCAGCCAATGCACGCATTAACATTACACATGTCAACTATTTGATGATATTGGGCTTCAAGGTCCCTATAAGCTGCTGTAGAATCCTTAGAAAGTCCTGGAAAAGTGCTTGAATAGTAAGGTGTCTAAGGCGTGTGAACCCTGACATCGCTACTATAATACATGTACATGTATTGTAAGAGTTTTTCAAAGTATATGGAATAAGAAAAGAGAGCCATTCGAAACCTTAATGACAAAAGTACTAACCAGTTGCCTCAACTGAGATGTGCCATTAGATTCCACCACAAACAAGACTAAATAGTGCATGAAATTAAGACTGCTAAAATTCTTAGAGAAAATGTTCAATATTTTGAGTATCAAGGCTCATACAAAACAAATAATGGATCATCTACTGAAAATAGAAAAACCAGAATAGGAACAGCCAAAACCAGAATGATCTGGCTGGGTAACATTTTGAAAGATTGCAGGCTCACTATCAGAAAATGAAAAAAATGTTGGATGCTTGGTATGGCCTGTTGTATAAGTGCACCAAAAGAGACCAACTCCTCTGAGAAATGCCATCATTTTGATGGCTCTTTTTTTCCACAAGCTACCGGTACCACAGTAAGGAGGGGTAACAGATTACGTGGTCTCAGCTGATCTCTCCTGCACTGAGTATGTCATATTATTTGTTAGGTATGGATTTTGAAATGGGAACTGGGAACTCTTACATCTACAGTAAGGTTGACACTAAATGGGAGAGCTTTTCATGCAATAGTGAGATATAATTTTCAAAATAAGGAACTGCATTATACACAAAGAGGGGCCACTTTAACAAAGGGATTTCATGGTTGCTTTTTGACATCACTGTACAATTTTTAAATGTCTATTATTTAAGACTCAAGGCTACAGATCCTCTCCATTATGAATGACACAATGTGCATTGAACAAACCTTTGCACATATGCACTTTCATAGCTAAAGCATCAAAAGATCCTGTTGCTATCAATTCTCAAGCTGGGGAGATACAGAGAAACTAAATATTTACTATATTTAGTTAGCCTACTTTTGACTGTTCAGGATGTTTGTTTGTTTGTATTAGGCACATCAGCACGATAACGGCTATATTGTGCCTAACACGGTGGGACTTCAGGGACGCTTGAAAAGTCGATGCACTCAATTAGTATGTGTGCTACTGTCAGTTGACAGTGGCAGGCCACACACTGTGGGGGCATTTCTCATCTGAGAAGAAA
>JBCAUA010009980.1:0-13189 GCA_038406235.1 Peronia verruculata | reverse complement strand
TAGATAGATAGATAGATAGATAGATAGATAGATAGATAGATAGATAGATAGAGAGAGAGAGAGAGAGAGAGAGAGAGGGAGAGCAAGTTGAAGAAAAAGCAAAAACTTCCCCCTCTAGGCTAAAGAAACCTGCAGTATGTCCATTGACATGTAATAGCCAATGTGATCTAAATCAATGGTTACCAAATTTTCGCACTGCTACCCACTTGACTGTGAGACGTTCATTTTTGCACCGCCCCTAACCTTCCATCGAGAGAATTCATTGAAGATTTCTGTTGAGTATTCGTGAAACATACGCCTCTTTCTGACTTTGTACATCTAATCATGGTAAATGTGATATAAAGGTAGTTTTGAATAGCATTTTATTTTTTTTTTTCCATTATATATGGCCCTACATGTAGTTGATCATGGATCCTACGAGGGACAACCGAGCTCCTTTTTAGAGGACGGCAATGTGGAAAAGCGAGTGGATTAAGCTCCCACAAAAAATTAATCATTCCTAACGACCTTGCCCACTCATCTTCTGGTCATTCTCTAGACATTTACCGCCTACATAAGGCCCCTAATCTTTCAGAATCCCCTTGGAAGCCTCATTGTCCCTCCCCCCCCTCCCCCCCCCCCCCCCAAATGTTATCAGGTTGGTCTGATGGTGTCTCGCTACATTGGGTGTCAAGTGTGTGGAACTAAGTGAGTCGAAATGTGTAGTAAGAACAGAGATTACTGACAACTTAAGGAATCCAAATCTAAAAATTGACATTGCTGTTGTTTTTCACGATCAGATCTAGCTCTACAATTTTAAAATGGGCCCTGCGACTTGTGTGCTTGTAAAGACTCAGGCAACGGTACCACAAGCATGCATTAATAGATCTAACCAGTAGGCATATCTAAATTATCATTTAGATTTCTAATGTAGATCTACATAAATCGAAATATTACAGTTTTCAATGACTAGGTCTTCATTCTAAAACAAAAATCAGGCATAAACTATTTGATCTAAAAGTCACTTGCCCTGATGGATAATGATTTATCTCTTCCAAAGTAGACGATTTAGAAGTGACCATGTCAAATAGGCTTATTTACCTATAATTCCAGTTTTATGTGGGGCGAATATAAAGATGTAAAACATACATTGACTTTTGCCACATTGACAGAATTCACTTTGGAGCTGCAAAAACTGACCAAGTTGCATAAAGTTACAAAATTTGGTAAAAATCACGCAGTGCACACGTGTATGTAGAAGCTGTGACCACGAATTTCTGCTGAGCCATAAGTATGAGTGAAAGCACTGAATGAACCTTTTGTAAGGTATCAATACTATGTTGTCATATTGTCTGAAAAGTGGCAAAATATCCCACAAGACTGTCTCAAATGCAAGATGAGGCCAATGTTTTTGCCCCCGCTCTCCCCTCCTTCCAAATGAGGTTACGTCAAGGAGCTTACAACACTGCGTTGTAAGCTCTTTGGGTTACGTTCTGTATGTACTTTCAACCTTCTAGTGGTGGTTATCTCGCCCTCGACGAGATCCCAAATAAAGGTAATCTTTGAAATTACTGATTGCGATAAATGCAAATTTAAGCATTTACGAACTGACCAGTTTGGATTTTCTACAGATTAAAACTGCCCAGTCACTATTGGTATGTATGCCTCCAATCGCTTGTCAGTTAGCATTCACTGTTCAGAGATTCACAACACTTTTGTTCAAACGTGTATGGCCACATAAAAGTGAGAAAAACAGATAAGAGAGAGAGAGAGAGAGAGGGAGATAAAAGACCTTCCCACATACCATACACTGCTCAGATCAGAGACGCAATAGCTCTTGACTGCAATTTGTTGAGATGACTCCTGCACCCAGTCCTACTGCAGTTCTCTGAAAGCTGGTCTGTTATCATGTGATTCTGCATCCACCAAAGGATCTCCTGTGTTGTGATATCACTGGTGACAAAGTACATCTGCATTTGTAATGCACAAGTACAGTAATAGAGCTAAAAAAGAATGTACAATTTTTGTTTATGCACTGTCACTATTCATACATTCACAGCACTCATCTCCCCAGATCACTGCATTGGTTACCTGTGAAAGCTGGGATTGAATACAGTGTGATAACTTTCTGTTTTACACATTCAAATGTGTACTCCCCATGTTTATGTAGTAAACTTACTATACCCTTATGTAGGACTTCCCTCCAGAAACTAAAGATCCAAGGACTTTAAATAATCCTCTTTTCACCCTTGTTCCCAGATGAAAAGACCATGAAAAACAACATTTAATTATTCTTCCTTGTAGAGTCTTTTATGTGGAATTCATTGGCTGTATCTATTTATCACTCTTGGAATCTGGAACATAATACATGTATCAACATTTCTTGTCTGATGTGAGTGTGCAAATGTAAATGACACACTGTTTATTGAATAAAATCATCTAAGTGCCAATAGTCAGTTACCAACAGGCTATTTCTTAAGTAAAGCACTTGTCTGGATGACTTTTCCTACTTAATCTTCTGTGAGGGTTGTCAGTCACATCAACAAGCTCAATAATATTTGTCCTTTATTTACCCTATTACTGTTAAAATTAGTTTAAAAAACAAGAGAAATTGTATAAAACACTGTATAAGCAATTTTAAATATATATTATGAGTGAAATGGTGCACTTATGCTTTAAAAATGGTCTTTGCCTAGAGCACGGTCGCCACCGGGAGATGAAAAATGTGAGCTTTTAGGCAGATTGAAAAGTTTCCCAATACAATTTGACAACTGTCTTTACTGGTATAAGTTGATCACTACCGCTAGTTTAAGTGTTATCTATGGAAGTAATAACAGCGTTCTTCTCTGTGGTGTTTTGTAATTCCAATGTAGAGCTAAAAAATCCTAACTTTTCTTACTGTACATCATCAGCCATGCCTAGTATTCAAACATCGAGTGAGTTTCCATGTAGCAATATCAATGTTGAATGAAAACATGATACTGCTGTGTTTAAAATTAGCCAGAGAGACAAATATGAAAAAAAAAAACTGACCAATCCGGAGGCTAAATTATTTTCTTTTGCCACAGAGCCAATCATGGACGATCCTCCACATGCTGTCAAACAAAGACATGCTTACGACTTAGTCCACCTGTGGCCCCATTATAAACCATCACTTTTCCCATTTCATCTCCTTGTTTCCTATATTACGTCTTTCAACCTCCTGGTGGAGATTATCTCCATTACCCATTTTACTGCACCCTTTGTACTATGCGTTTCTCTGAATAAATACTCGCATGTCTTGACCTGACACCTGACACTCAGGCGGATTTTTTTTTTTTTTATTTGAAAGCATGTTGATAGAGGGGTAAATTATAGAGAAAACAAAAATCTGGTTTCGCAGCACAGACAATTTCTCAATTGGATCGGGCTCTCAGATGCCCGTGTGGTTGTTATATTGGAACTCTGCAATCTTTAATTTTAAATTATTGTCAAATTCAATATAGCAGTCTTGGTCAATTTCATTTATTTAAATATGCATCATTTTAAATAAACTAGGGTATAAAATATGGAACACATTGAAAAATAATGCCTCAGACCTGCGGATAATTTTTGTGCATGCATATGTCTGGAAAAATATCTTTTGAACAGACCTTGTATTATAAATTGGAAGGGGGGGGGGCGGTTTACACCACATTTACCTCATTATGCCACCCACGACTTAGATGTAAACATATCAACCCATATACTATCGACCTAGTGTTCTAGCAAAGTTCTAGAACCACATCTTAACTGACACAACATAATATACAATTGAAATGATGGCCACAAAAACTGCCTTTCAAACATTCACGTAGACCACACATGATGAGGTTAGCATTTGTACAGACTTATTAGTTACTATAGCTAGGCCATACAGTCAGAGGAACAGAGGGACACTTGATATAAAGGAAGAGATACCTAGGCTAAACATTGAACTAAAACCCAGAAAAACAGAATACATGTAGTTCATTTTGACATTTTGACACTATAATTAACTAGGTCTAGACTCTACAAGCCACTAGGTTTAGCGAACAAAATTCAGGTGCATAATTCCCTATGATCAACTGGATTTAGCAGGTGCATACTTCTCTACAATTACTATCAAATTCTGTACGGTAAAGTAGTACTTTGCTTCGAAGTGCAGGATTCTGCATAGTCAATTAGTACCTGAGTGTCCGGTTTGGAATTATAATGCCTCCGTCAGAATATTGAAATGAAATTGCCAGAACATGTCCTGTCAATCGAAGAACTTGGAAAACATGTCCAAATACAATGTCTTACAAACATTCCTGCTTCAATATATGCAAGATCTCTCTTCTCATTGATGGACAGGTATAAGCCACAAAACATCACTCTGAGATATCAACAGACAATCAACAACATCAGTGAGCTATTTCGGGTAGTGTAAACATGTAAACACCACAGTCTATGTCCATCACTATTATGATTCAAATAACCAACTTTACCATTGATTATCAATGACGCAGAACTCACATTTTCACATTTGCTCGGCCAATTGAGGCAAGTGAAAGGAAGGTGCATACACAAATCCTGACACTCTGTCTCTATTACATGATATAGGCTGAGTGATGTAGTATAGTGTTTACTCATTGTAAAGATTACCAACCAGAAATAATATATCTTATACCAGAAGAACGTCATTCTATTGATAAAGATTTTGATGAATTTGTTTTTTCGTAACATTGTGTATTTCGGGTCATTTCTGAAATTTCAGAATAATTTTGTGACATTTAAATGAATGTCTTGGCCTACCTCATCAAATATCGATGTTCAAATTAAGGGTAAAACAAAATGGGTTTACTTATATGTCATTTTTTCTGCGAGATATTTCGCAGTCAGCTACATGTCATATGAAATATCGTCACATCTAGATGTGTTAATATGATTAGACATGAATGAATGCTCAGCATTTATCAAGACTTCTTATGCACAAAGCATGTCTACAAATCAGCTTGTGAGTAAAAATTCCTTGGTCACCCCACTACTGGAGACATTGGGAAGGCCACCAACAAAAGAAGATGACACAGTTGATTTTACTGTCCTCGCATGTTTCCCCTTTCTCCTCACAATGTAAGTTTGCATCCTGGCTTTGGAAATGCAAGCTGCATGGTTGATATATTGAATTGGTTGAAATAAAAAGATGTCAAAATGCACGTCAATACTGGGTATATAAAAATCATCACATCAAGAAACATTTGGTGAATAATATTCAACAGTTAAATGCGATTTTGTTTCAATTCTGCAATTATATTATTTCAAATACAGCTCTTCTAATCATGTTTGTCATATCGTCGCTGTCGGACCCTAACCGTGCAACTGCGAAATGGGCAAACTTTACAGGAGAAGGAAAAAAAAACTGTTTTGTATTCGCCATAACCTGTCCAGACCCGTGTTAATTTGTTTTTCGGTTTTAAAAAAAATGCATATCTGTAAGACAGTGGTAATAAAATTTCATGAAGCCATTTTGATGACTCTGAAGTGCAGATATTCGGTTAGCGCTTGCCTTTCTGTCGAACAGTTACACTGAATACTTGCGTGGGATGCAGATATGTGATACGCTGGTCAGTCGGAGACCCACTTTATGCCGTAACCAGCTAGTTGCATGGTTCATGGGGCCTCTATCAGGGCCATATTGTTAAGTTTCAGAGTAGGTTTACACAGCAACACTATAATAATGTTGTTGATTGCCTGATCGAGTTTAGTGTCTAGTCTAGATGCGATTTTTATTACAGCAATACACTCCAGTATACCACGTATACAACAATCTTAATAAATACATGTACCCGACATCCTCCTAAAACTATTTTCTTATTCTCTCTCTTTTTTTTTTTTTTATTTCATTGCCGGTGTTTGTTTAGTTGTTTAGTTTATTATTGAATTTGTATGTTTTCATTATGAACAACCCTGGCCATCATCATTTTTTAAATAAATAAAATAAAACTTTTTTAACCACTGTTTTCACAAACTCTCTGGTTTGTAATTGAAGCCAAAAGGAAGGCATTTAGCTGCATATACAATGTTATTTTGTAGTGTTTGAGCCCAGTCACACTGGTATGGGGATATGCAATATTTATAGCGAACTGCCAAAAATTTTAAAAGCCCTTAAAATGACCTAAGACAGTGAGTGTGTCTGCTTCATAAACAAGTTACTGGTTCTAATTCACCGTTTCAGAATATTTCATAACTCTTCCATATAATCCAACTTGAAAGAGAGAAAAAAGACAAAGAAAATTTGTCAGTGTATGCAGCTATATTCTGAAACGTTACAGGCGTTAATCAAACTTATAAATCAAAATTAACTGATGACTTAAGTAAAAAAAAAAAAAATTAAGTAAGAAACGGAGAAGAAAAGTGATAAGAAAACGCGGCTTTGCTGAAATAGGACACGAGATCCCTTTAATGTGGTACAACCTAGGCCTGGGATACAACTAATTACACACACAGCCATGTGGGTCTATTAAAATTCATTGTAAGATTTGCTATCTTTGTTCAGCGATTGATAAGCTGGATTTAAGCCTGATAGGACATTATAAATAGTGCCCATGTCATACTTTTCAGAAACCTTGGCAGAGTGTTGAAATTTATTGCTAGTGGATTTTATATTGAACAAAGTGCTAACTTGTTCGGTTTATGGAACTGTGCAATCTTTCGGGTGCACTTTGCTTTATTTCCATTTTACTATGACGAGCCAAAGAAAAAAAATCTAGGTGGACACGTGACCAGGGATAACACCTAGTGCATAATGAGATGCTGATTGTTATCAGTGGGGCATGTTTCATTGTAGGAACAGAGTGGGGTCAGTGCAGAAAAGAAAAGGAGAGAGGAGAATGTGGCACGGCAGAGCTGTTGAAGATAAGAGAGAACACTTGACCAAAGAGAGTGTTTGGACAGTCCAATATGTCAAAGGTCTGGAAGTTGTGCAACCTCAGCAGGTGACTATCATACAGAAACCATACAACAGGCACGACAAGAGAGATTTCCCATTAGACTAGCAGATTCGTATACAGTAAGTGATTAACGTGTAACAATCTTGTATACTAACATGAAATATGCTGACTAAATATCATTAACTCAGTCAAACCATTTTTTTTTCAACATGGATTAGAGTAATTATGGTAAACACAAAATGAACAGCAATGAGGTACCAGCGGTCGATCACCTCCCCTTATAAGATACACGGTTAGCGTGGCAGAGATATTGGATAGGTGGTCAAGTGTGATTAGATCATAGCGAAAATTCAGGTATTTCTGATCGATATTTTCACGAGATACACTATGTAATACAAGATGCACCACAATTTGAAAAAAAAAAAAAAATCATTTGACCTAATTTTGCAAATACGGGGTTAGAGCCGACAGCTCAGGATCCATGCTCCACATACTAAATACTGAGAAGAAAAAATTCCTACACCCATATACAAACTACACATTTTGGTGGGGCAGTAAGTGATCTCTCCTCTCCATTTTCTATGAGAAAGGAGAGAACATTACTGACAAATCAACTCGAGTATTTCCTTTAGATTATATTGGCCAATCACCAAAGTGAGAAATGTGAAACCCTGAAACAATAAACAAAGGGAGAAGAAAACAAAAGTCAAATCCATTGTGATTGCATCTCTGGAAAGCATAAAAAATTTGGCTAAACCAATTACAATTTGAAGACTGTAGATAGCTGAATCTGGTATAAAAAAACATGATCAATATTTTGAAATTTTGATGTTCAAAGTTAAGAGATTTACATACATAGGGTGTCACTAATTCATTTGCACATTAAACAAAAACACACACACACACACTCAAAATTGCAAACAAAAGATCTTTAAAAAAAGCAAACAAACATAAAAACAGCCTTCCTTCTAGTGCACATACAGTAATTTCTAAATTTTATTTCCATATTCATGTACATGAGAAGAATAAGTTGTAAAACTGAGAAATGGTGAAAAAAAAAAAAAAAAAAGAGGAAATGGACTTTGTAATGTAATTTATCAGGAACATCTTTATTCTAAATCAGTGAGATCCTAGGTGACCCTTAAGCTGAGACACAGAACAGATACAAAGATACATAAATTTCCTTCATGGCCGTCCAAAGTAAACTGACTGAATACATCCAGCTTAATAAAAATTGCACTTTTCTAATTTCAGTCTTTCCATTACAGCTAGACCTGAACCTTGTCCATTCCTCAGAGGATCTTTAATATGTCGAATAGTGACCAAGTGGTTCAGATAACTAAATTGTAGCAAACTGCGAATTCTGACAGAATGATTTTGTCCTTAGAGAATAATGCTTGTCCCAAAATAGACTTTGCCATTTTGAGTCCTTTTCATCGTCAAGTGACGTAAGCAATCTTACTTCTATTTTACTCTATCAAATGCTTCTCACATAAAATTGTCTCACTCTCATACACGTCACATTTACATTTGTATCACTATGATCTTTTTATCTCCTTTCTACCACCCAAACTTGCCAGCTTGTACTGACAACGTCAACGTTTATTTTCTCACAACTATCATGGATTTTCAATTTTCTCCCATTTAGTTCAATATTTTCAGATTCTTATTATTCTCCAGACAAACAACTTCTGCGACTTGGTTTTACTATTAAAATTTATGGTTCCTAATGATTAACAACTCTCCATACGATATTATTATCAATACAGAACCGCAGTTCTCTTACACCCTTTTAACAAGGCGTTAGTTTCGAATCTCTAGAGCTGAAACAATTCTTATACATTTAGCTTAAAACATATAGCGACCTATTTTTCTATATACTTAGTTACCCATCTAACCATCTCCCTCCCTTTCTGTCTGCGTTTATGTATAGACCTAGTAACTGTACAATAAACATTATATTAGAATAGATATAAATTGCTGTGCTGTAGCTCTAAAATAATTGTCTTCCTGTTGTATACACAGGACAGGCTTCAGTCTCAGGATAGTCAAATGTCCCAGTTCACAGTCATGAAGCGCTTGGTGTTCACCCACAATTCTATTTTTACAACTTTGGTTTTTCCATTGTCTCTTGCTGATGTCACCAAAGGCCCAGTTGTGACTATCAGTGCTAAAAATGATTGCTGACCTAACACCTGCACCTGCCAAACTTCACTTTAAAATAGGATTGTTATCTCATGGCCTTAACTTAAATCAGATAGAGGCAAAAGAAACAAACTTAAAATAAACAATGATGAAACAGAATTTACTGTATCAAACAATCTGATCACATCATGCTGATGTCTCCTAGCCAACCATTCATCAGGCTGTACAACACCAGATACTCTAGCCACAAGAAGACCAAGACAATAGGCCTACTGGAGCATTCTTTGGCTTACAATTCAGCAAATTTTAATTATTTATCTTTATAACATATCATATGAAGATCCCAGAGCCTAGAATATTGTCAGATTGTCTTAAATATGTTCATGGTAAAATGAATCAAGGTTATAAGCAACAAAACGTTTCAGATGCCGCCCCTATCCTTGACCGATTACATTATTTTTTCTTCTCATGCTAGATCTGGTCCAAGATGTTTGCATCGGGAACGTCCCACTAGTCCGAAGGTTCACTAGTCAGAGGTTCACATTAAATTTAATGAGGCCCACATCTAGATCTAGTCCCAATGTTCACTAGTCCGAATGTTCACATTTATGAGGATTGTGTTTTTATGAAAATATTTTTCGATTCGGTTCCTACAGCAGTGAAAAATGAACACACGCATGCACGCACACACATCCACACACACACATACACGCCCAAATTAAAAAAGAAATCAAATTTATTATCCTTTGTTAATTCCAAAATTAAGCGCAGCATTGTCTTTTTGATTGAAAATAACTCATTTTTTTATGGGAACTTTCTTCGATTTGCTTCGCACAGCAGTGAAAAACGCATGGATGCAGGCATGCACACACAAACACACACACGCACACACGCGCACATACACGCACACACACACACTCACACACACACACAATAACAAAAAGATACCGGTACATTTAGTAATGTTTGTTCAGTCAAAAAAAAATAAGCACCATATTGTCTTATTGGATGAAAATGACTAAGTTTCTTAGTCCTTCGGACTAGTGAACCTTCGGACTAGTGAACCCTTCTGGTTTGCATCAGACCTCAAGGAGGACATGTCCCGTCAAAGAAGAGTTGAATGGACGAAGAGGAAGAAATGGTGACTTAGCACGCTTGCTATGACCTATCATACTTATGTTTCCTATTCCCCCCCCCTCCCCCATGCTCCCCCCCCCCCATGCTACCAAGGAAAGAAACTGAGATGGCATCGAATACAATAACAAAATCCAGAGGTTTTGCTAAAACTGCACCATGTAATGTATACAGCAGAGAAGATATATCAACGACATTTTTAAGGGAACTGGGGAAAGGTCTGTCTAGACTCAAGTCCTAGAATAAAAACATCATGATGGATAGAGGAAACCCATGTGTGAATTGTCAGAAACCATCTTGTTGACTGTCATACAAATTAATATCTTTAGTGCTGAGATGAATTGATCTTTTTGTTCTCTTTTAATCCAGTCAACCATCTGTGTTCACATCACACTCACTTTCTGTCATCCGACTGATTTTTCAAAATAGATCTCTGGACTTTATGTACAAAATACATGATTTTTTTTTTTTTAATCAATTCTTTTATTTCTGTGCATGTTATCACTCATTTCTATACTGCCTGGATGTGGTATCAAATAGTCTATTTTCTAGTTAAACTCATCAAATTTTGCATGTTCATGTAATTTTTCAAGACAAAAGTCTTAGCTTCTTCCTTCCTCTCTCCCCACCCAAAAGTATGTTGAAACACTACGGAGTTTAATAAGAATTTATTTGCATAAATTACTGTCCACTAACATCACATGTATGTTTTCACTTTGGTTCACGTTGGAGCATGAGAAAAAAAAATTGAATTGAAATCACAAACAGGAATAATTATATTTTTAGTAGCACTTGTCCATGGGGGATTGGCGGGAGGAGAATGGCTTTCCTCCTTGCCACCGCATACTTTATGGCCCAGGCACGCACATATTCACATTCATTCCAAATTATTGCCTGGCAAATGATGGGCCTTATAGTCTGATGCATGTCCAACCATGACTTGTTATGATACCCAACTGCAAGGGTCTTATTTATAGTCCTGCACGTCCTCACTTGCATGTGAAGTATGATATATACATCTTCCCGGTGTACCGGGCTGTAGGGTTCCTCAGGTTAAGGCACAGCCATCACCCAGCAATACTAAGAAAAGCTGCCTGTAAAAGTCCAGTCTTTAAATGCAAAAGCCATCACCCAGCAATACAAAGAGGAACTGCGTGCATAAGTAAGCGTAACTAAGGAAAACATTTTTGTATGAAAGCAAAAAGCTGGATACATCAAACCTACAGTTCATGCTCTCAAAACACGCAAATTCCAAGCTGAACTCAGTTTGATTCTCTGCATTGTAGAGTAACAAGCTGTTCAGTTTATAGAGCTCAGTCGTAAGTGCCGAGCTATCACCCAGCAATACAAAGAAAAGGCCTTGTTAACGGTACATCAGCATGATCACAGAAAGATTGCACTCAGTCAACTGAGTATAATTATTTTTAATGAGTGTTTGCATACGTGTGGCTGTGTACATGTTCGTGTAATTGCCTAAACTATTTTGATAGCTCCACAAATTAGCTCTCCCCCCCCCCCCCCCTTTTTCTCCAATGAAATCATTTCCTTTATCTGAGGACAGCATCCAATGAAAGTAAACACCCTCTTCACTTCAGTGTATACAATAATATCTGATGGAATACCCACTAATGGCAATTGTTATCACAGTTACCAAATAGTTTGCCAATTTTAATTAAGTCAGCACTAATTACAGCAACACTAATGGTCTTTGATATCAAGGGAAAGGGCATAAAAAGCCCTTTTAAGATGAGGGCTTCCGCCTCATAGGAAGACCTCAGCTCCGGTTAACGGTCGTCTGGAAGTGGGACATCAACTTTCAAGACAGCTAACATTGACTACAACATCTGGGAATGCTCTGCTATCAACTACTAGTTCTGGAGAGGGGACAAATACCGTACGGCCCGCACACTAAATAACAATAACCTAGAACAACTAGAGCGCAAGTCCACCCTAACGCTAACATGTAGCCAATGTCCGACGAGCGGGTGACGGTCCTCCACAACGTTAACATGTATGAGACCCTTGACCAGGGCAAGTCCACCCTAACGCTGTCGAAGGTCCCAGCAGGTTAAGCCAGCGGGGTTGTTGCAGGTTGTTCTAGGCTATTGTTAGTTAGTGTGCGGGCGTTACGGTATTTCTCCCCCTGGTGGGCGATTGTCAGTGAGGGAGTGAAGCGGGCAGAAAGTACCAGAAATGACCAGCTCGCTGAGGGGAGGACAAGGAGAAAGGCAAGGGCAGCCTCTGTGGCAATGCCAACCCCTTTTGTTGCAACAACTGTTCTTGAGACTGCCACTCTATCATACTCTATGGTGAGGCTCCTCAGCCACTCTAGAAGATGTCATCCCCAATCCTTGCGCTACACCATTGTCTCTCGAGACTTGCCGATGCCGACAATAACAATACCACCTCCCCCCCCCCCCCACCCAAATCAACTTATGTGTGGGTTTGACCGGCAGAATCACATTTGATGGAGTGTATGCAAAATTTTTGTCGTGTCCTTTGATAATAGTAGTCGATGTCATTTTCCACATATCCGGGTCGCCAATTCCCTTGCAGAGATAGTCGGGGCATGAAATGAAACAGTGCTAGAATCTTGGAAAGATCTAGATCTAGATATCGGGAGAAATACCGTGCGGCCCGCACACTAAATAACACACCCTATCCCTAACCCTATCGCTAACCCTATCCCTATCCCTAACCGTCATTATTTTGAAATGTACGGGCCGTACGGTATTTTACCGTAGAAATCTATTTAGATTTGAGATAAAGCCACTGACTGAGTTAAGTTCGAGAAAACGGTATAAAATGTCTAAGTCTAGATCTAGATCTAGATCTATAAATGAAATCTAGAGTCTAGATCTGATATTAATTCTGTCCATCTATCCATCCATCCATCCATCCATCCATCCATCCATCCATCCATCAATCCCTCCATCTATCTATCTATCTATCTATCTATCTATCTATCTATCTATCTATCTATCTATCTATCTATCTATCTA
>JBCAUA010009969.1:0-13190 GCA_038406235.1 Peronia verruculata | reverse complement strand
GATTTTTCTGTTTGGGAGCGCCCAGAGTGGGTTCTTAGAGGGGTAAATTATAGAAGAAAAATTCCGTTTCCCAGGAGTGGCGGGTTCTTAGGCGGACCGGGCTCTTAGGCGGAGACCACTGTATCTACATGTCCAAATTACCCTCTTTTCATAAAATATCATTTTCCTGTTGCTCAGATAAATGGCTTGCATAGACATAAAATAAAATAACATTTTGCAGTGAAAGACATCAACAGTTCAGTCATTGTGTCAGTGTAATGACTCATTTCTTATCTGTGCTTGTGTATCCCAATCTAGTAACCTGGTAATCCTAAACCTGTCAATAAAAACTGCCAGAGTGACGAGATTCCAATGACAACATATTCATGCCTAAATGATACCAGTTCAGGCTATAAGGTAATATAATCTGGTTATGACACTTGATGGTTTTGATTGAGAGTGGAATGCTCATACGAAGTATGGCGGGAGAGTTTTTTACCAAGCTGACTATTTGACACTTCCAGGGTTAACCTTCCACCCGCCTCCCATCTTTCTACTTTCTCTACATATCCATATTCCAACTCATCAGAAGAAACACATCCTGTACAGGTTGTCTTTTGCATTATGACTGATTCTGTACTCTTTTCCCATTGAAAACTTTCAAGACAGCAAATGACAGGTGCAAGTCACACTGGTATTCCATTTCATAGCTGCATAAAATATAGGACCAGGCCCCCATATCAATTCTTGTATAATAATGCTACATATAACATTACTTGGACCAAATGCATTGGTTTTAACATAACTGATAATGACGCTGCAATTGACATGTTGCTAGACACAACAGCTTATCTCATTTCCTATATCTCTAGGGAAAACAGAAAAACTGGGCTGTGTCACTGAATGAGTTAGGCCAAAAAAAAGAACAATCACATATTCTTGATGTTTAGTTATTATTACTACCCAGCTTAGTTTAAATCCTCCAGCAATGAACATGGAGAGGATGCTCAGAGATCAACTTAATGGACCTATTCAATTTTGGTCTATCTCTGAGACAGATCATTATAAACTAAGAGATGAATTATTCTTTAATACCAGATTTCACTGAGTCCACAAGTAAGTGATCAGTGACAATACCAGACTGCATTATCAGGCTGTATGTTGCATTGTACTTTACTGATCACACTAGAAGATGCAAATGAATAACATTACGGATAAGTGATAATATATGGCTGCATGTAATGCATGGTATGTGCAATAGTGATAGTTCCTTCATTGATACACAAAATATCTCAAAAGTACAACATAACTGACTGATAAAAAATATATGGCTGCATGTTATGCCATGTATTGTACTAGTACTTTTTACTGACTGCACTCAAAAGAATAACATGTCTGTGAAAAATGTCTGGCTGCCTGTAATGTTCTATGCATAACTGCTTAATAAGCCTGCTGACCCCACTTAAGTTTCAAAACAATAACATAACTGATCAGAGAAAATATTTGATGTCAAGTAATACTAGGTCTATGGTATTTTACTGATCACGTTAAAAGTTTGAAATGCTTTTTCTTAAGGCCACCAACCTTCTTGGCTAATCCCACCCGAGGGCATCTCTCAGTTGTTCTTTTCAAAGTAGAGGGTCACAAGCCTAGCTTAATTTACTGGTTCTGTGTTCAGAGCCCATCCTGTCCACCCTAGCCCTAGGCACTGCGCGCGCACACACACACACACACACACATAGTGTGGTAAAAGAGATTAACTAACAATGGAAACTTTCTCCATCTATCCACCCCTTCCATTCACTGGACAGAGTGTTGACCTTGCCTGACATGAGCCAGCCAGAGCCACACTGATATTGTGTTGGAGAAAAGCATGATCTAGTTCATAAATCTCTCATTCACCCCACTGGGAACAAAATTTTATACATTGATCCCTTAAAACATGAATGATCAATAGGTGGTCTTTTCATATGGTGTAAAAAGGATTTAAATGGATGGAGAAATATTTAATCCAAAGTTGGTCAGAAAGGTGTTCCCTCAAAGCATATATAATTTTTCAATACTGACCATTATCCAATCTTTCCAAAACAAACCTGCCGAATTCCAACTTCCATTTTACTCGTCATATCCCTTTGGAGGTATGTCCTGAATAGGTATGAGGTTTCTTAAGATTTATTTGGAGTAGAGGAGGATTGCTGGGATATTTTTCATTTGGTTGCTGGAGTTTTCAACTGCTGTAATGCATGCTACTACTTTTTCAGCTACAAAAATGACATCTCAGTTACACAGTAACATCCTCAGTACAGTGGTCAGCCTGACATAATTTTATGACAGTAATTCCCTGCCCAACAACAATAGATGATGATAAAAACTGATCTTTAGTCAATGCATTACAAATGATCAATTTTAAATTGTGCGACTCCCTCTACCACTGTCAGATTAACAGAATAATCTGTCTCACTATTTCAGTTTGTGTAACGCTGTTATAATCACACACAAGTACACAATAGGTTACTCATCAGTGCAAGGTCACATCCTTGACAGAGTGTAGATAAGGGCTGGGAGATAAGAACAAACAAAACAAAACCTCTGCCTCTTAGTCTTAACAACACTAAGCAAAACAAGGACAAGATAGATTAAAGCTTCTCAATGTCCGTGAGATAAAAATAAACATAAAAAATGTATAATTATATGTCCTTTCCATAAGATTAAAATAAAAATCAAAAATGTATAATTATATTAATTTATATGTCCTTATGAATTATTGAAAATTCAGGCCTATTTTCTGCAACCGTCGAGACAACCTCCATCAGGAGGTTGAAAGACAAAGTGTTTTCATATGAAATTTAATGGCATTCAACAAAGCAAACAGTCAGACAGTGCTAATATTGCCCATTGAAAAGACATGTGACAAGGATTGAAGATGGAGAGAAAAGGAATGGGGGAAGGGGAGGTACTGACCAAGCGTGTTTTACACCAAAGCTATGTTAGAACAATTAGTAGACATAATGAGAATTACACTCAAACACTATGTATGATCAAGTACATAATTATACCTATATTCCTGGGGAAAAAAGGTAGCAATGCTTCTAGATCTTTATCTATATAGTCGTGTTTTTTCCATCAAATTCATGACTAAATTACAATGTAATTCAATAAGTCTCTAAAGTATGATGAAATTATGATCTAAAGGCAGTATTCAAATGCAAAGTTCAATATTTTGTGCTCCGCCCAATATAACTATTTAAGCCATTAAAACTACTGCCATTCTCACTTTTTTTTGTGTGTGTGAAGGATTTGGGGGGCGGGATGGGGGCACATACTGACAGCAGTTACTCAGAGTGGTAGGGAACAAACAGATCTTGCTCCATAGGCAATGTACCTGATTTGCATTCAATGGAAATTTAAGATCAACATCTAGATCTAGATCTATTCTGATCTGAATGCAGATTTTGAATCTGATCTAGATCTAGATATTGATCTAGAATCCAGACTCTACCTTTATCAAATTGAAAAATTTAATCAAACAACTTCTTCAGAGAAGTTCAGATGACTGTTTTCATAATGACATTAGATTTAGTCAACCCGTGGTTATGCCTATGGTCAGTCCAATGGGCGGGAGGGGGTCTTGCATCATCACACCATGGACCTAGCGCTCGGTGTTTGTTGTGGTGACGACAACAGACAGGTAGCTTCCGCACAGTGGAAAGGATCAAGTCAAAATTTTATAACACAATTAAGATTGAGTCCCAGATGTTGATATCATTCTTACCGATCCAGATTCCTGTAAAACTCCTTTGGGAGACACAAAAATCCCTGATCCGATGATCGTGCCTACAATGATCGCGACTCCGTTCCATAGTGAAATTTTCTGTTTCAGTACCACCTTCTCCTTTTTCAGCTCGTTCGAAGTCACTGAGCCGTTTTCAGTTCCCATTTTGTCAGAGTCCTGTGGCAAAACTATCTTTTCCACTGAGGTCAACAGAGGTTCGGGTGGCATCTTCTGCGACCAAGAAGACACTGTGTATTTATATGGTCAGCCTCACAGAACACGTTCGCTACCGCCGCATGTTGTTGATCTCTACAATGAAATCAATTCAACCACGAGGTGGGGTTACGTTGAGGTTTCAGCGGATCCGTTGCTTTTTATGGAAACCTGTAGAGATCATGTGTGTTATTTCTGCTCTTCATCAGTGACGGCTTAATTTTTCTTAAACGAGAAATAATTCTTCCACATAATGAAGCAACAAACTAAACCGCAGCGTTAGAGATACATCTTGGGTTGTGCTTAGCGTTTAAAAATGAATATAATTTATATCTTCCTTTCTTTTTCTTTATTGAAAACAAGACATGCCGTCCTTATTTCTGACAGAATGCTCTTGAATGCTGAATATAGTTCGAGCAATAGAATTTTCTTGCATCCACCCAAGATAAATCAGACTGTGTTTTCAATGAAATTTAATCTTTTATTTTTCGGTATTGGTTGTCAATTAAAGACATATGTAAAAGGATAATTTGATTTTTGCTGGCCTGTTAATTAAAGTCGTACAATTGTTTCAATTCTTAATGCCAAATAAATCACCATTTCTCACTCTCGTTCTGCATGTGAAAATATAAATATCTCAGTACACATCAATTGATTCCCAATCTGAAACACTGCTCACAACCATTGAGAAAAGAACCCTCGGTGATGCTGGTAAGTTGTTCTTTAAGTCTTCAAAATAATTGTGCATAGAATATTACAACTGAAACTAAAAGGAACATTGATTCCTTAAGAACAACGAATGCACGTCGTTGTGACAATTTATTCCAGCAGTTTTCTTATTGTCATATTTGTCTAATGTCTAATAAATCATGATTCTGACTAGTAGCCTATCATGAATATTTATAATGATAACAATTTATAAAAGTCAGAATACTAAACAACATAGAGAATATCGATTTGGTTCCACCTATTCATCTATGAATTAAAAACAAAAAATGCAGAAACCCGTGTGTGTGTGTGTGGGGGGGGTGATGGGAGATTACTTATGTAATGTTTTTTGCATATTGATTTCATCTGAGAACACTTGTAACAATCATATTCTCAAATAGGCTATCATTTATCTGTGTTTTATATCCATAGGGCTATATACTTTTAACTCATAAATTAAGCTTATATCTGGTAATCTGGTCTAAGACGGCCGAGAACAGACGGCTCTATTCACTTTATTTGAATATAGTAGATTATTTTAAAAAATGTATATCCAGCCAAGGGCATGATTTTTTTTTTCTGGAAAATGACACAAACCGATCACCGTATTTCGTCCAACTGGATATCTCCGTTTTGGTTCATGGTGCCACGATGCAAAAACAAACAAGACCATGCCTTCGGATTTGCCCATGATTTACACAATAAAATTTCTCAGTAATTTTACCTGTGTTCTTATCGTGTCCATTTTCTCTTTTCCAGTAACCAAGGGCCTTGAAAGAAATTTCCCATGATGATGCTGACTGCCTCTGAAAGGGGAAATTCACAAACTGTTTAGATTGCTATCGAAAACGTTGAAATAAAAAAAGAGTATGG
This sequence comes from Peronia verruculata, assembly GCA_038406235.1. Lineage (NCBI taxonomy): Eukaryota > Metazoa > Mollusca > Gastropoda > Systellommatophora > Onchidiidae > Peronia > Peronia verruculata. Next base: position 7,645 of record JBCAUA010009969.1, on the reverse strand, counting down.
TACCACTTGGAAATAATTTTACGCACAACGACAGCCCCCGAGGGGACCGGGGGTTAATAAGTATGTTCTCTGCTCCCACCTGCAGGTGGTGTAAGCCTGCGATCGGTGAGGTATCTCCCATGGAGTGCCATCTTCGACATTCCAGTGGGGAAATCTCTTCTCTCTCTCTCTCTGCTCTCTCTCTCTCTCTCTCTCTTTTCTCTCTCTCTCTCCTTGCTCCTGTCTCCTGTCATGCTTTCTTTCCTTTCTTTTTTGGCGTGTAAACGTATCTTTGACACAATATAGCCGTAATCGTGCTGATGTGTCGTTAAACCCCAACAATCAAACACAAACATACACACACACACAAACGCACTACGACAACAATGTTGTCAGCCTAGTACATGTATTCATTAATCTCTTCCTAATTTAAAGGTTGTTACACCTTAATTTAGCACAATCAGGCAGTATTCCTGTTCCAGTCAACCTGAAAGTGTGCTAGTTGTTCCTTTTTATGATTAAGATGTATACAGCTTTTCAATCCTCAAAAAAAAAAAAAAAATGTGTATCTAGGCCTATGTAGCTTTTCATTCCTAAGAAAGTATGAATGCCATGGCTTTAAGCGCCTCTTGTTGAAAAGGAGATATGAGAGAAAAGTTTTTTTTTTTTTTTGTGGACAGAGATTTGGAACTTGTAAATTTCCCGGACAGCAACGTCTCCCTTATCTTCCATTCTGTGTTAAACTGCCAAGGGCTGTATGACGTGTCTAAGGTACACATAGGACCTCCGAAATATATTCGCCATTAACTGAAAAGACTAGACGTCCACCTGCTTCCTTACTCAAGACGTAGGGAAGCCGTTGAGTCTTATCTTCGAAGTATTCCTATCACACGATGGCAGGATCCCAAATTCGAACCCGCCACGTCCACCACATGTGTTTTTCGCATAGTAGGCCCTAGTTGCAGACTGCTAACCACACGACCACAGCGACGTCTCTGTGAGCCTGAGGAAGCATTTTCGAAATTTATTTCATCGAAGGTGAGAGGGAGGAACAGAGGCAGATGTTTCGTTTTCACCCCGGCCAATACTGGAACACCTATTTCATTTTGTTTATTACAGAATGAAAATTATATCTAGACTTAGATCTATTGGACTCGACACACTGGCCGGTTATAAATTTTTGACAACCGTTGCCAAATTTCGGGATAGTACGTAGACCTACATTCTTGTTAAGTTACGAAGAATGTATGAGGTATGGAAGAGCAAACGGCACTACCTTACCCGATTCAAATTTTGAGAAAACGAGTTGTCTCGGCCCGACAGGATGTTATTATAGCTGAGATACCAGTAATTGTTCTATTACACGATCAAATTAAACTCTTGGCGTAATTTTCTTTGTGTTTTTACCCCCCCCCCCCCCACCCACCCACACACATACACACGAAGAGTGAATAGTATTACATATGTAGAGCAAAACTAGCGTTGTAAGATGTCAAAGAATGAATAGCTAAACTAACAAAGGAAAGATCACAAATTAATATGGCTCTCTATACGGTGTATAATGTCGATACAAGGTTTTGGTCAGGAGATTGTTTTTCTCCCCCCACCACCCTCGTCTCAATCTGTTTGTCTCCCCCCCCCCCCCCCCCAATGGAAAGAGGACTGTAAAACGATAATAGTACCTAGATCTATACTGTATTGCCTAAGATCAAATTGTTTGTTGCCCTGCCTTTAGCAGGATAAAGTCATTGGTAGTTAATTCTTTAGCTGTATTGATTAAGCAAGTGGACGTGGAAATAATAGGCCTTAGAAAAGAATAATAAGTGTGGGCTGAGGTTAACTCTTTATGGCAGAGGCTGATGCAACTCCTTGAAACTCGAGAGTAAAAAAACGCATCGGCTGATTGGACTTATACGTGAGGGGAACGGCAGTCGATGAATAGAGGAGAACGCTGTGGATGGGGGAAAGCAGCAACCAAGGAATGCTAAATAAGAGAAGTGAGGACAGCGCCCTGTACTAAAGAAAATGCTGTGACAAAACACCTTTTTCATCACAGTTTAATCAGTTCCCCACCTATTCAATTTAACATAAAGACAGTCTTTCGCACCACTCGGCTCTCTAGAACTACTTAATCTATTCGCTACTAAGAGAGATTACAAAAATTATACATGTTTTCTATTTTCTTGAGACAGACGTTTTGGAGAAAAGGCAGAGTTGCCAAGGTAAAAATATTACAACTGAGAGGAGCAATAGTAGGGCTTGATACTTTTGTGTGTCTGTGTGTGTGTTGTTTGTTTATTCAAAGTATATTGACAGCTCTTCAGTCCTAAGAATAGGATCATCTCGATGCATGGTCCAGAGAAATTATTGAAGTAAGAATTGAGGAGTTAGGGGGATTATTTATTTATTTATTTATTTATTTATTTATTTATTATTATTATTATTATTTTGGTCTAGAAATGGTATTCCCCCCCTCCCCCCTCCACCCCATCCACCCCCACCCCCGACCAGACAGATACATGTATTTTTATCATTCAGCAAGGGCAGTTTCTGGGTATGAATAAGTCCAAATAAATAGGCGAATTTCCACATTCTGAGAAATGCATTTTATGTCCACACTATATAGATGTTACTCGGGCACATAGAGTTTGTCCGAACTCTCCCTGTAATCCCCACCCTTCCCCAATTATATGCATTGCTCAAAGGGGGTGGAGAGGGGTAACAGAGCTAAAGAGAAACATTTTGAGCTAACATAATATGCACACACACACACACACACACACACACACACACGCACACACAGCCACACACACATAAAAGCACGCGCCCACACACACACTCAAAATATCAGTCTATGGAATGAAAACGTGGTTTACTTCGATCGCCAATCGTGGGGTTTCAATCTTAAGAGGCCGGCCTCACCTATATTATTCTATAGAACGTGAAACACATTTAGTTATAGAACAAGTACAGGTACAATATCTCCTATGTATATCATTCTGTATCTCATGTCCCTTTTACCTCTCCGCTTTCATTTCTTCAGTATTTGTTGTCGTGGTGTTCGTGTGTGTTTTAGAAGATATTCTCGCTCGTATCCATTTCATTCTCATACGTTTCATCAATCAGCTAATGATTTCATCAGACAGGCCGAATTTTTGCATGTTAAATATATTGGTGATGGGGGCAGAAGACACGAGTACCTGAGATGGAAAGGAGAGGGAAGGGAAGCGGGAGATTTTGTGTCGCCATTCTTAATTAGATGTCTCCCCTCCCCCGTCCCACTTTTATACCCCATGAATTTCGCATAGCATTCATAACAGCAGAGCTCTATCATCAATAAAATCTCATTATTTTGTCTTCTTCCACCTGCTTCTATAAAACGCCTTTTTCTTGAGATCTTCAGTTTGGAGAAAATGAAAAATCACTTTTCATCAAAATACAGTTTGAATGAGGTGGTCAATATGCTGTCTTTCCGTTTATTATTGTTGGAAAATTATCTTTGAAGAGGTGAAGAAATAATTAAAACTGTGTGTGGGGCGGGTTTTTTTGTCAAAGCTTGTCAGCGTTGACTGGGACGTATGAGCCACAAAGCTTTCAATTTTCACGCCCTAGCGCGAGGTCTAGCGCTACCACTCATCCGCCCCCGAGGATAAATAAACCTACACCTGCCAAGACGATGATGCAATACTGGGAAACACCGTTGTCGCTCTTTCGCTCGCGAAACCAGTATTGGTGTAGCCTTGGGCCTTGTATTTTGAGGTTAACGTATGAGTTCGGGTGAGTTAGGGACAACATGACCAATAGGACTAATTCCGCGAATGCAAAAGTGAAATTCTTAGTGAATGCATTTACCTACACTGAAATTTCAGGCCCTCCCTGCTCAATGTCAGTTCTATGCAATGGAGGGAAGAGAATCAAGCCCATAATTGTCTTTAAAGCAATATGCAGGCTGTGACATTATAAGAAAAAAAAATAATAATAATAATAAAAAAATTCGAGATTGCTTTCACTGACAGTAATAATTTTCTCACACTTTCAGTAATTCTGATTCACTTATTTTGAACTGATCGTGATGGCGAGATTAAACCTTTCACAGCGTTGCCATTCACTTACTGTTGTAAGCGAATAATAATAACATGTTTTCTAACACACACTGTGATTTCAAATATCTTTACGTTTAGGAAGACATAGCTCTGGCGTCTATATTACAGTTCTTTGTTTCACTCTCAAGAAAGTTGGCCCACTCTAAATAATTGTCTAGTTCATGAACTGTGTAAGGGAAACTTTGGTTGTCGATGTCTGATGTAGATGTGAGCTTGTGAAATCGATTTGCTCCTGAGGAGATAAAAAAAATGATCAGGATTATGTGCCGCTGCAGGGAAATACAACATGTGCACAGTGGTCTGCGTATGTAAGGAAGGATCACAATTGATTATGGATAACTAGCCTATTACTCTGTGGTGGGCGATATCTTTTCTTTCTTTCTTTCTTTCTTTCTTTCTTTCTTTCTTTCTTTCTTTAGTTCTTTCTCTCTTGTTTTTTCTTTCTTTAGTTCTTTCTCTCTTTTTTTTCTTTCTTTCTTTCTTTCTTTTTTTCTTTCTTTTTTCTTTCTTTTTTTCCTTTTTTCTTTCTTCCTTTTTTCAGTCCTTTTCTTTCTTTTTCTTTCTTTCTTTCTTTCTTTTTAATCTCATCTGCAAGCTTAAAGAATTTAATATTTCGTATGGTTGTCTATTGCAAACTACATTAATTCTAAAATTTTCAAGGAGCTGGTCCACTTAGAGACTATGTCAATGCACTTAGCATAAGAGCAGCCTTTTTGAAAAAATAGCACACCATCCTTATAGTGTAGAGTGACTAGATATTTCTCTTCTGTAACTATCTAGGGCAAAACTGTACCAGTAGATTCTGATTCTTTTAGATATTAGTATGAAGAAACAATTATGGCATAAACATGGGGGCACCCTAGCTGTTTTCTCTGACACCTATTAACTACTCGTTCGTGAAATACTGAAACATCGCCCTCGCCCTATTTCACAAGTTATAGTCATCAGCTCTAGGTTCTCTACAGTTCTAGCTCCATTTTCTCTGCCGAAAAAAAACTCCTGTCCAGTGGGAGATCGTTGTGACGAGCCCTATTATTTCCCTTTGCGAGACACAAGTTAGAGGTGTTGAACAAACATAGCAATGAAAACAAACAGCATATCTACGCCATTTGCTTGAAATATATCTTTTGACAAAAATATTAAAAATTATAACATAAAGAAAGAGTTTTCTTCTTATTGTCATAAGTTTATCAAAGTTTGTTGGTGATTAGTCTCACTAATGATATGAGGCATAGTGATATTTATTTATTTTTTCCCCTCTGTACACCGCTTGTTCAACGCTTCTCGTGTCTGACAGAGCTGCTCACAACGATCTTTCTTTCTTTGTCAACAGTCACCTATATGTACTTGTACTTCCTTAGACAATGCTCTTTAAAGAAATATTTTTTAAAAAGTGCCGTTTACGAAGTTGTCACTAATATTAACGGACGGCTGCTTTACTGAGATTCCCAACCTTTTGTATTAGACCCCAAATTTAACTTAAGTCCTTATTATGGAACTATTGCAAAGAAATAAAAATGAAAGCCAGTGCGACAATCGAAAGACCCACCCTGTGACTGACTCCTGAATCTTCTCTCACTTTTCCCTTCACTTGCCACTCTCTCCCCTCCCCTCCCCCCCCCCCCCCGCCCATTCCCTCTAATTGGTTGATTTAATTACATTGGTGCGATTCATTTCAAAAACTGCCAACCCACAGCACTGATGGTAGTGAATCGATAAGTTGCCTTCGTGTTTTAATTTGTTTTAAGTACACCTATAATGTTCGAACGCATTTCAATATCCAACGCGGTATTTTGTAGGCCTCTCTTTATGGTCCTGCAACAACATGAATGACGGGGTGGTGGGTGGAGGGGAAGAAATCATAGAGGCCAATGTATTTTTGATTCTCTTTCCTGTTCCTAAGCTAATATGCCATTAAAATCATTAATGATACGGTACCCACACAAGCACAGCGTATTTACATAACCAAGCTGTGACCACGGACGTCGCATGTGTTTTGTAGACCTCAATCACATCTTGAGGACTTTCTGACATGCTATAACAAACATTGAATCTTGTCTTTGCTTGTTTGGAAACGTAGTCTTACGCATGTGTATTTAAATCTGTGTGTGGATGGTTATGTATCAGTTCCTATATGTGGGTGGTTAGATGTCTGCAGTTCTGTGTGGGTTGTTGCGTGTATGTGTGTAGCTGGTGAGGTGTGTGTCTTTATGTCGTGCTTGCCCCAGTGCGGTGGGTTTCTTTACTCTGAAATAGCAAATAGCCTTGTTGATACAGGCTCTTACACTGCGGCGCACACGGCCATTCATATGAAGAAACTAGTGCAACAGAAAAAAGACACACACATACAGAGAGTTTGCACTGGAAATTGATGAATTGGAAATTGCAAAGAGAGGAGAGTTAAACATCTATTTTAGGTATATTAAATCATCCCCCCCCCCACCCTTCGTGAAACTATGTGCCTTGATATATACATATGTTGTTTATGTGTCCATGATGGTAGTAGGCCTATTACTGAGCCTGATTTCCTGATTCAGTTTCAAAGATCATACATATCAATGAGTTTGAAATAGAATCCCCTGCAACTTAAATTTCACATAATATGTTGTACTTTGTGAGATGATCAAACGAAATGTATCAAATTCAAAGAAGATTATAGCTAAAGAGAAACACATACCTTAAAATGAATAACTCATATGAAAGAATTTGCATCTCTCTAAATTCAAGTAATTATGAAGAACGTGAAGGATATAAGCATTCTTATAAAAATGAAATGCTCAATGTAATGTAAATGTAATAATCTAAACTTTTTGAGTTAAAATTAAAATGCTAATTTTAATTATAATAACAATAAGAGAAAAATGAGTTTCCTTGGTTACGTTTGTCGACACCCCCAGATGCTTTCTAAGGAAAGATGCTATTCAAGAAAATGGAGGGCCATAGGAGGAGAGGTCGACAAAGAACAGGATGGACAATGTGGTGAACTGGAAGGGCTTAATCACAATTCACATCTTCAGGTGTCTGGAAGATCACGAGGTGTGGAGGAGGAATACGAAGGAGGCAGCGCAAGCAGCAAACGCCCCCAAGGACGACGCTGAATAATGTATTAAAAAAAAAAATGTAATAACAATAATAATAATAATAACAAACCTAAGTCTGAACATGCGTTACGACATTGAGATATAGTAATTAGGTGTAAAGTTTATCCCTCTCTCTCTCTCACATACACACAAATGTTTTAATGCTAGGTGAGACATCTGTACATTTGATTTGGATTTATTTCAGTTTTGATAACGTTATTGTACGCACAATATTTTATATGCACAGTGATCTACAGTTTCTAACTTCCCCTTTAGCCAAGCTTGGTGTATTCGTACATATATATCCATTATGGTGGATCGTAATAGTCTATAAAGTATAACATAGCTTTGAACATCGGCACCTCACAAATTATCTAAACAAATTACCTTGGTGATGTCCGACTTGGTTTGTTTGTTTGTTTGTTTGTGTGTGTGTGTGTGTGTGTGTGTGTGTGTGTGTGTGTGTGTGTGTGTGTGTGTGTG
>JBCAUA010009958.1:0-13190 GCA_038406235.1 Peronia verruculata | reverse complement strand
TAGATAGATAGATAGATAGATAGATAGATAGATAGATAGATAGATAGATAGATAGATAGAGAGAGAGAGAGAGAAACTAGACTAAAAGAAGCTATTGATAAACTGAATATGTAAAACGTTGAGAACAGGTCCAAGATCGTGGGAGGCTGAACAGAGTTTTACATCTAAATAGCAGGTTGCCAAGTGAAATCAAACAGTAAACACCTTGTTTGTCTTTTTTGGTCTTGCATCAACAAGTCGATTCCCTGTAGAAAGAATTGAGCTGTAAACAATGCTGTTATACTTGAATAAAATGGTTTTGTGAACTTCTACATTGTCTTGTAGGATGCGGACGAGGATTGATATGTCGTCGCCTCAGTTCACATTTGTGCTATCTCCTCTGTTTTGTAATAGGCGGTTGTTGTGCTCAGTCCTATTACTTCTCTTTACCAGACAAGAGAGGGATTGAACAGGTAGTGCAAGGAAAAAAAAAAAAAATCACTTTTGCGCCGTTTTGCTTCAAATATACACTTTGAAAATTTTCAGAAATGTTATGGCTTAAAAAAAGAATGTTTCCCTCACATTTTTATAATTTTATCATAATCGTTTGTGGTCTTTCAAATGACAAGACTAGAATTTTATTTTGTTACTATTTTTTAATTTCCCCTTTAAACTGCCTACTGAACACCTCTTTTGTCGGGCAAAGGGAAGTAACAAGGCTGGTAATTATATAATGTCCCTTGTTTTGGGACAGGAGTCAGGGGCAGATAATATGTGAAACTGTCTTCCATTTTGAGAAACCGTGGGTTTGAAGTTTGCATTCAACATGTAATATAGAAGATATACCCTATAGATAATCATAGAGCGTAGCTTGTATAGACCAGATACATTCTCAGCCTAAGTTAGGGAACACGGTATATGTTGAGTGTAATCTATTGATGTACTTAGCACTGATTTTCTAGAAAATGGAGAGAGATCACTTGTGAACTGAGGTGACGATATGTCACAATCAATTCTCGGAATATTCGTAGAAAAAACTGTGGCAGCAACAAAGGGCTTTGGTTATGTTTATTTTGTAATGAATATTGCGACAAGGTGGTCAAAATCGATTCAGCGGTCTATTGCGGCCGGGAATTCTTGTATTCGATCTATCAAATTGAATCATTTGATTCGATTCATAACATTGGATTGAATCTTCTAAATTCTAGTTATAGATTCTAGACCCCAGAAGAAGAAGCTCTGCATCAGACCAATGGTTTCAGGGGGATTATGATTAACGCTAGATTTAGGGTTAAGGTTATATTCAGCGTTAGGGTTACATTTGCGTATAGGGTTATATTTAGGATTTGGGTGAGATTTAGGTTAAAGGTTGGCTTTAAGGTTAGAGTTGGATTTGGGGTTAAGGTCAGTTTTAGGGTTAGGCCTATGTTAGGCTTAGGGTAACAGTTACGATGAAATATCCGGTTTATTGAAGTACTATGTAGCATTTAGGTTAAAATCACCTGGCAACAATAGATAGTTGTGACTATTTTGACCAACTGGTATGCAGGTGCCACTTCCTATATATTTATATCTGAGAAATAAAGGTTAAGCCTCGAGGTATTGTCTTGCTGGATTGTAAGTTACAGAGAGATGAATTTCAATAGCAAAGAAGGCCTATATCAAGCAAGTCTATGGACTAAATAGGTTTCCTGACACTGTGAGGGTGTTGGTAATGCTGTTTTTGTTCGCTTTTTGTCAGCGGTGGTGATACTTGTGATGTTGGCAACAGGTTGTTCAGTCAAATCAAACGGAATAAAACATTGTTTGCCTTTTTTTGTATGGATAAGTCGAGTCCTGTAGCAAGTACTGGTGCCATGCTTGAATGATTTCTATTTTTAACTGCTGCACTTTTTTTTTATGAAAGGCTGGGCTGAGGAGAAGTGGGAGGGGGTGGCGTTGGGGGGGGGGGGGGGTTGGAGCGGTTCCAGCAAATGACAGTGGAGTAATGAGCCGTATGTATATTTTAGTGGCGGTTGTTATTTTGTTGTTGCTTTGTTGTTGTTGTTGTTGTTTGTTATTGTTGTTGTTGTTTTCGCCAAGGGTGCTTTGATGATGGCAGGATGCTAGTGTTGGTGGAGCTACTGGCGCTGCTTGCGTTGGACATGAATGATTTATAACTGTGCCAATGTTGTTGTTGCTGTTGTTGTTTTTGTTGTTGTTGTTGTTGTTGTTGTTGTTTCTGATGTCTTTGCTGTTGATATTGGTAGAGGAATTTCCCTATTTACGAAATGCTTTTGAAAAATTGATTCTGGTCCTTGTTGATGATGGTAGCTTGTCTTCTTCATGAGAGTAGTTTGGCGTTTGTTTGTGGTGGCAGGTTGCCATTTGATAGTGATGGTAGTTTGTTTGCTTGTGATGGTAGATTGGCTTTGTTGGTGATAGTAGTTTGCCATTTTGATAGTGATGGTAGTTTCCTTGTTTGTGACGCTACCTTGGCTTTGTTGGTGATGGTAGTTTGCCATTTGTCAGTGATGTAGTTCTCATTGTTAATGATGGTAATCCGGCTTTTGTTGGTGCTGGTACCCCGTGTTGTTGATGAAGATAGCTGAGTATTCGATGACGATGGATGTTTGTTGGCAGAGTATACATTTTTTATTATGCTCCCTCTTCTTGTAGCTGTTGCAGTTCTCGTTAGTTGTTGATTCTGGGTATATCATTTTTGTATTAAAAATAACATAACTGTCAATTATGATAATTAATGGTAGAGATGAAAGATGTTGACGATGACAGTGGCTTGGCTGTATCTATGGTGGTTTATAATTGCGTCATTCCTCTTCAGAACTTTGACCAGGAATAAAAGTGTTGTTGTTGTAGTAGTTGTTGTTGCTGCTGCTTCTACTTATGATGACTAAAGAAACTATTTGCTTTCTCCTTGCCGTTATTACACAGATAATTAGCCAGCTATAACTATCTCACTGCAGGAACAGAGATACATATATATAGACAGGTAGTATCATAGTCGTTTGTGGTAACTTACTGGATTCAAGGATTATCGTACATTGGGAAACAGACATGTACACAAACAGACAGGCATAGAGACAGACAAACAAATAGACAAACAAACAGAAAGATCGACAGTGGTAAGTTGCTCGTTTCGAAGGACTGTGTATACTTTGAAACAGACCAACGGACACACAGACGGACAGACAGTCAGACAGACAGACGAACACTGACAGACAGATAGACAGACAAACCAACAAGTCCTCAGTGGTAAAATTTGCTGATCTCTAAAGCTTATGCAGACTGGGTAAAAGATCGGTGCTCAGACCGACTGACAGTGACAAAGGATGAAGTCCTGATCACAAAAGGCTACACTGAAAGCTCCACAAACCTTGAAATTTGACCTCATTAGATGGACATCTTGGTCTCTGAACACACTGACAGAAGATAGACTGTGATGCAGGGCCTTTCCTCGTTTGTTTAGTCATTTCCTTAGGCAGACTGAGATATAACGACAAAGAGAGAGAGAGAGAGAGTGAGAGTGTGTGAGAGAGAGAGAGAGAGAGAGAGAGAGAGAGATCTGCACAGCTGAACACCACAGTCTTTCGAGCCTGAAGAAAACTTAAAACAGAGGGACTAGATTGGTCTATGCTCACTACAGCTCAAAGACGATAATGAGCTTTAGCTACGGCAGTGCAAATATATTTGATATTAACAAGCTCTATGGATGTGGACATATTCATAAGCTCTTGATGTACTATAAAGACTATCATGAAAGCAACATTCTCCAATCATTAGTATGGACCATTCCGATGCCACTGAATGGTATTGATTATATTCTGTATTTAGATAGAATCAGTGGAGCCCTATTAGCTTTGTTTGAGGATAGTTCTTCATTAGCGCTGATGTTTACTGATACTTGTGGTGACTGGGTTTGTTATGTTTGCTTGCAGATTATTTTTGCGCTCTAAAGCTTATTGAGTTCATGGAGGGGACAAGGGATTTTCTGTGCTGTCTGTAAAACACTTGCATTTGCGGTACTGTCTTCTTTCTTTATGAGTCTCTCTCTCTATCCATCCATCCATCCATCCATCCATCCATCCATTCGTTCATTCATTCATTCATTCATTCATTCATTCATTCATTCATCTATGCATCCATCCATCCATCCATCCTCCATCTATCCACCCATCCATTTATCCAGCTATCTATAAATCCAGCCATCCATTCATTAATCCATCCATCCATCCACCCTCCCATCCATCCATCCATCCATCCATCCATCCATCCATCCATATATCCATCCATCCATTCATCTATCCATTCATACAAACATACATCCTTCCACTATCAATCAGTCTGTCCGTCCGTCTGTCCGTTTGTCGATCTGTCCGCTCATCTTTCCGTCCGTTCATTTGTCCGCCCGTCCCTCCATCCGTCCTTCTGTCCAGCCATACCTCTATCTGTCTTACTCTCTATCCTCTGTCTATTCATTTATCGACCCCTCTATCAATGTCTTCCTGTCTGCTTATCTTTCCCCTAACTTGACGTCAACATCAGAAAAAAATCAGTAACAGGCAGACTACTATTGCAAGGACAGAAAGATCACTTACCCCGCCCGGGAGGGAGCAGTGGCTCTGTGGGCTGGCGTCTTCTCATGGAGAAAAAAGGCCGGGATCGACTCGCGGGTCCTGCATCCGGAAGATCGAAAACCCGCTTTTTTTTTCACTGACTCAGCGGACCCTTGACTTCCTCTGGATAGGGAAGTCCGACGTGTACCCTTCTCGGATAAGGGCGAATATATTCTGGAGTGTCTTACGCACCCTTGGCATTTCAAATGTGATAAAAGAGTAGGCTGCGTGCAGTTGTCCGGACAAATTTCCAGATTCCAAATTCTCATCAAATACAAGCAACCTGTTAAAGCCAAGATGTTCTTCAGTTACTTTCTTAGGATTGAAGAAAAAAAAAATCAACCCGCCCCATTCCCGACCACTCCTATCATTAACTTTCTTGTCCAGATTTTATCCATCTTTATTAATGGTCCCACGTTGCCAATCAGTCTAGTAAAAAAAAAATCCAAACACATAAGAACTTGAGTGATATGCATATGGAGGGTATAAAGGGCAAAACGCGACAAACGCTATTTTTGAAAATTTGGAGTTATACCCCTCAATACTGGGAATGGTGATACGTTTTCTTTGAGTAATATTCATGAATTCAGTTTAATGAACCAAAATATCAGCATGGAGGTGCGCATGCTGGCCAAAAAAAGTTTAAGTAGCAGGACTATATATTTTTTAAAAAATCTCCCACGGAGGCCGTGGGGTACCCAGCTAGTCTCCACTAATCATGAACTCAGGGTATAACACAAATGAAGTTTGAGAAGCTTGAAAACACTATATCGCATTTTTTTTTTTTTTTATACATCAATCAGTCACTCGGGCAGCCTCAATCTAACTTGTTTTAAGAAAACTGTAGCCATGGACACAGAAATAAAAGACATTCTTTTAATGTCCATTATTAAGACTTGAGAAAGGTGAGACAGGATTCTAGGTGATAGGGCATTTACTCATGAAGGCATGTCGTTATCTCTTTAACTCTAAAAGTGTTGGAGGAAACCGATAGTGTGCCATTTTTATTTTATTATCATTATTTATGATGGCATGTATTCATCTTTAAATTTAGATTTGAAAGCAAGATGAGACAAATTATCTTGTTGCTATAGTAACTATTATTTGGAACGTGATTCCCATGGAAAGTATGAAGAGCAAGTTTTTGAGTAGATTGGAGCTTTAGGGGCGTCGTAGATGAGGGATACGGGGTTTAATCCTCGGCGAAAATGTCGCAGGTTCGAATTTTACCGGAGCATGAGAAAGATTTAGAATCTGCTTTTTTTTTTTTTTTGGCTCAATGTCTCAAAAGTTCGGTAGCTTCTTTGGCAGTGGTCTGACGTCTATTCTTCTCGGATAAGGTCAAACATATTTCGGGTATCTCAGGTGTAAAAACTTTTGGCTGTTGAAACTCGTACGAAGGATAAGCAAAGACAGCTCCTGCCCTGCAAAATTTCCAAATTAAAAATTTCTGTCCACAATAAATAAATAGATAAATAAATAAGAAGATAAATTTTTTTTAAAAAAATGGTTACCCACTGAAAGTCGAAATAATCTTGCATTCTTAGAATGGAAAGGCTACACATATAACAAATAAAAATAACAATTATGATAATAATAATTATTATAATTATAATAGGAATTTTAATAATAATGAATGGGAATAAAAAATAATAATACAAACTCTGTCCCTTGACACTTTTAGGGCTAAGGTCAAAGCTTCATAAACATAAATTATCCCTCAATAAAACCTGGGAAGGGAAAGACATACTTCTAATGAATCCCATAAATTCAAGGATAAAATATAATAACATTAACCCACGGCTAGAAGGGTTTGAGATACAAATGGAATGAATGCCATAGACTTAGAGATAAAAACAGACAAAACAAGACAAGAAGCAAAGCATAGCCATCAATAAAGCTTAGGGCTCAGGGAACAAAACTGTCGGATGATATGGCAATCCATCAGCAAGGCAGGTCCGATTCATTCTTATCTTATAGAGGACATGGTGACCATGGAAACCGGGATAAAACAGATAATATTCATCTTTTTTGTTTGTTTGTTTGTTTGTTTGTTTTTGTTGTTGTTTTTCTTTCTTTCTTTCTTTCTTTCTAGAGAGAGAGAGAGAGAGAGAGAGAGAGAGAGAGAGAGAGATATGAGACATAATTCTAACGAAGTGCCACGAATTCAGTGACAAAAGAGTACTCATCAACGGCCTGACGATTATGAAAAACAAATCAAACGCATGCCATGAACAATGATGTGGGGGGAGGGGGAGAGAGAAAGAAGGAAATAAACAAACCAAAACAAAAACAAAACAAAACAACAGAACATCATTTAGACTTGGGAAGAATGAGAACAAAGCTATCGAATGATAGGCGATTAACCTCTCAGGCAGGTTCGATTAATTCTTATCTTGTTAAGGATGAGGTAGCCCGTGAATAGGAGGATAAAAACACACATCGTCTCAGTTCTGATAAAACCGACTATACCCGTTTCATTTTTCTGACGTAATCTGTAGCTGCTTCCCATCAAAGTTTAATTTAAAATCATGTTCTAATTTCTTTGACCACGTCACTCATCAGTAATCGCATAAAACGTTATGTTGACGTTTGATATGAGCAGAGAAATAAAACTCATACTCGTGACTGGGGGCTCAGAAAACAGGAAGATGTTTCAGATCTAATCTCCTAAAGGGGGGGGGGATGTGGTCAGTGCTGGCTCATTGACTTGGGAACGGGTTGGGGGAAATGTTTCAGATATTTTCTTTTGTACACAGCAATACCCTATTTACAGTTTTATATGTTTACTTTGTTGCCCTGAAGAAGGACCAAGTTGGTCTGAAAATTTGGCTATCTTCAACTGAACATCAAGAAGAAGAAATTTATAATATTATTTGCTTTTTTCAAAAATTTTTCAAGCTTGTTTTGTTAGTTGCCGATTTGACAGTCTTTTTCTATTTTACAA
Organism: Peronia verruculata; assembly: GCA_038406235.1. Taxonomy (NCBI): domain Eukaryota; kingdom Metazoa; phylum Mollusca; class Gastropoda; order Systellommatophora; family Onchidiidae; genus Peronia; species Peronia verruculata. The sequence continues at coordinate 5,651 of JBCAUA010009958.1, read as the reverse complement.
AATGATGATGATGCTGGTGATGATTTTACATTTTTATAGGTTTATTTTGTTGACCTGAAGAAGAACAAATTTGATTCGAAAGTACACTTTGGCTTTCATTTCAACATTAAGATGAAGTTATTTATATGTGTTATTTGCTTTTCTAAATTGTTTAGTTAGTTGCCGGTTGGAAAGTCTTTTTCTATTTTATGAAATGTAATGATGTTGGTTTGTTTTTCAGATGAAGAAATAAAATATCTTTTTGAAAAGTTGACTGGTGCAATTAGTGTATTCCATTTTTAACATTCGAGTTCTACCGATCGCTGTTAATTTCTTTTGAAAAATTAAATTAATTGGCAGATCCTCTTAAATTTGTATACAATGATGATGATAATGGAGATGATGATAAAAACGATGATCAATTGTTTATATAAAAGCCTTTCTCTGAGGAGGAACCAATCAGGTTCGAACATTTTGGAAAATTAAGTAGATGTATTAAGATGATGAAGATGAAGATTTTGCATTTTCTTTTGGTCGTCCTAGTGAAATCTGTGGTGCTTGATAAATTCCATCATGATGTGACCCACTAATTCTTGACAAAAGTTTTGATAATATTTGTTATGTTAACATTTTTGTTCTTTTTTTTTTTTTCATTTGGCCGTCCACCTGTATGTCTTGTCATTGAAAATGGTGCTATGAAATGCTGAAAATGAAGCCAATGATTTAGCTAAAACAAACAAAGAAACATACAAACAAACAAACAAACATACATACAAACATACATACATACAAACAAACATACATACAAACATACACACAAACAAACAAACAACAACGTCAAAATAATACTAAGAATAATAAAAAATAAATTGTGAATAATATTAAGGAACTCAAACTTAAGAACAAAAGTAATAAGTGGTTATAACTAAAAGTGTGGCTGCCACAAAATGTGCGGTGAAAATCTTACGGTTTCTCTTGTCTCAAATCTATAATCTGTCTTGGAAAATCCACTGGACTGGTCGTCTCGGCAGAAAACAGCCAAATGAAGTCAGTGTTGCACAGTGGAAGAAGATAGCTAGGAGCTGCCGCCTATGCTGGAAACTCTGTTGTTAGGATGATAGGAATAATAACAAAATTCAAGAACCTACCAAAAGCCCTTTATCAAGTTGTATTTAACATACTCGAGATAAGCACCACCTAGGAGGTTGAAAGACGAAACACAATCGTAGTTGACAGATCTGACCCCGGGCCAGAGAATTCTGGCTAAATAGTTCAATGAATTTTTGTTGATAGCTCTACACTGAAAGAACAGATCGAGGCCTCAAGACCAGTGTAGCTAAAGATCAATATCTAGTCTTTTTCGTTAGTCGTGTGTCTAACCAATCATGGTAACCTATCACAGTAGTTCTGGTGTCGTAATGAATTAACTTATTGTGATAGTCTACGTTTTGGTTATGTCGGTCATGGAAAATGGCCTCATACGATGTGCCGTGTTCTGTGTAGCACCGTGCCATGCGACCTGAGACAGACCTCTTATTTCCACTGGAAGTGTCGGACAGCCAGCCAAAAAATATAACTAGTTTCTTTGTTCTCACCTGCAGGTGGTGAAAGCAAGTCATCGGTGGGGATGTCCCTTTGTTCCAGGGGAGACATCTCTTCTATCTCTCCTTGTTCCTGTCTTCTGTCCCGCTCTCTTTCCTCTCTTCTCCGTGACGTGTAAACGTATATGTATCTTACCGTGCTTGGCACAATATAGTCGTGATCGTGCTGATTTGTCGTTAGGCTAAATCACACCACAAACAGACAAACCATTATTCTTCTTTCTCTCTGGCTTTTACCGTTGCCAAAGTCAGCTCCACCGATATTGGTCGTGTAACCTAATTCTAGTAAATCCAATTTCAGTCATTTCCTGACATTTGCAGGTCTACAAAATGGATACGACATCTCCCTGTTCTTCTCGTTCTCTTTTCCATCATCATTGTTGTCGTCGTCGTCATCATCATCATTTTATAAAATAGAAAAAGACTGTCCAACCGGCAACTAACTAAACAATTTTGAAAAAACAATTTGAAAAAAGCAAATAACACTTATAAATAACTTCTTCTAGATGTTGAATTGAAGGTAAGCCAAATTTTCAGACCAGCTTGGTCCTTCTGCAGAGCAACAAAGTCATGATGATGATGATGATGATCATCATCATCATCATCATTTTATAAAAATTTAATAAAACTGTCAGACCGGCAACTAATAAAACTATTCAAGAAAAACAAATAACACAGAAATCTATAAAGAACTTGATAGTGTTGGTCAAATCTGCCAAATTTTCGAGACAACTTGACTCTTCTTCAGGGCAATAATGAAAACATAATCACCATCATCATCATCATCATCATAATGGTTATTGTTTGGAAGAAACTTGCTCTTTGCCATCTTTACATTGCCAACATTATTGGCGACATCACCACCACCATCACATTTCATTACTATACATGAGCTCAACGGCGATACACAGTTTGGTACAGATATGCTGTTCCACCTTTGCCTGTCGATCTATGTTGGTCCAATAGTTATGGGGTAAACAGGTTATCAAACACTAGAGCGTATGATGCAGCCCTCGGCCTCCACTCCTTTCAATTTTGCCCTATTTTGCCTCTCCACCCTGAGCTACCACACTGTTAGGCCATTGTTTTTTAAACGTCAGCGCGTGGTCTGTTCTTAAGAAATGATGATCATCAATTAAAAAAAAAAAAAATGATGTGGAAGTTATAATGTCATATTTTGATTCATATTTATGAGGTCAGATGTGTTCAATGTTGATTTTTACAGACAGCGTGGTTATTTAAATTTGGGTTCCCGACCACCGTCTGAGAGAAAAATGTCCATTTACTTTGATTAAAAACAATGTTGATCCATGCAAACTTTCGTTTAAGTACTGGAGTTGTACTTGCCCCGTCCTGTCCCTATGTAGAAAATAAAATAAAACACAATAGAACTAATTCATGAAAACAATAAAACTTCTTTGATATGCTTCACTGACGGATCTTAAAAAAAAAAAAAAAAGGAACGATAAGCATAGGTATTACTTTCCAACATTAAACTTAAGGCAGGATCGTGGACTGAATAATGGCATATCAATATGTACAGCAGAATTAGAGGCATCAAAACTGCCATAGCAACATTTGAACAGACCACATACAGGAACCCCGCAATGCTCACCGGCTCGATCGTAAGTAATCAAAGTATCACGAGAGAACAGAAAGTAGAGTGAGTGGATATAGTAGAAGAAATATTAGGTAAGAACACAACATTAGACAAACAAGATAGGTCAGTTAACCTTACCTGGATACCTTCTCACATAGGAATCACAGGAGAAGACGAGTCAGATAGACTGGCCAAACAAGGAACTACATATACAGACAAGTAGGCTAGAGAGGGCAGGATATTTAATATAATGGAAGTATAGGAAGACCGGATGCTATATCTGTCTCCTCCCCTATGGAGGGGAGAGGAAGGTTTTAATTATTTTATAATTTAATGGTAATCTGGCGTGTCTGCTCGGAGACAGGGAAAGTGACAAGCCTGCCACTGCTATACAGGGGATGCAACTGCGTGAAAGGTTCTAGAACACTAGACACAGAGGTTTGTCTCCCTGGAGGCTGTCAAGGGAAATAACCAATAAAATATGCGACACAAGTGGGACGAGGTTGCGTCCCTGGAAGTGGGTCGCTCTCTTCTCCGACCCGACACTTCCTGTGTAGGATTTTACCGCTCTCTTCCTCTTTTGAGGCTTGAGGATGATTTCTTCTCTTGTGTTACTCCTCTCGGAGTATAGGAGCAGCAATGCTTGTCCTCTATGCTCCCTCCTTACCGGAGGGTCGCTATTACTGTATAAACAGATATGACGATCATGCAGGGCATATGGAGGGAGAAGAAGAGGCAGACAGAGGAAGAGATCATGCAGGGCAATGGAATAATAGACAGAGGAAGAGATCATGCAAGGCAATGGAGGGAGAAGAAGAGGCAGACAGAGGAAGAGATAGGATGACAACATCAGAGACTGTATTGACAGGCCTGGAACTGCGAGACATCCTGAGAGGGGTAGAGAACAGGGAGGAATGGAGACAATGAAGTATTTTGAGATCGGTCACATGACCGAGGCAACATCGTTCACATGTGGCTTTGTTAATATGATGTGATAGGTCTGAAAGCTCATCATTGGTCAAGATCTGTCTGCCATGCGCAGAGCAAGTGAACAAATCAGCGTGTGAGCGAAACGGATACGGTGACGGTCAAGGGTATGTTGTCAAGTTAGGCCTACACATATTCAACAAAATTAATAAACCAAACAACACAGCCAGCTGGCCATGAATACAATGTTATTATAGAGCGAGAGATTGCAAGTTGGGAATGAATGTGTGTGTGTGCCTGTGTCATGAAATACGCCGCGGCGAGGAGGAAATCCATTCTCATCCCACCGCTCAACGCTAGACAGGTGTTATTATGACATTATTATAATTGGTTATTCTTCTAATTTCAACTAGACGGACAGGACAGGGGGACGGACTAGACGGACATCTCGTTTTCTCTGACAGGTTATGCCAAAAAAAAAAAAAAAATGAAATCTCCCCTGTGAGTCGGTCTGCCGTGCATGTAGTAATAATGTTATGCCGATTCTTTTATACACAAACTTATTAAAGAACTCAGTAGAATAGTTCAAAGCACCCAATACATTTTGTCTTCATTTATCTTATTTTTTTAAAAAATGTTTTTTCTTTAAACTCCAGCTTACTATTTTTTTTTCTTTTGTGAATTGGGAGAAAATAATTTGAATCACAATGTACGAAACAAATAATTAGTAACATTTTTGATGGCCTCTTTAAGACAATCGCTTGTTAGTTTGGGAGAAAATTACTATCAAGATACTACTGAGGGCATCGATGTGAAGTTTTGGCTATCACACTTTTATTGGTTTCCTTTAACTTGGAACTTTTGTTTCAGGGGCTACAACTCGCAGCTTTTAACCATAGTTTACTTCGGTCTTCTCCCCTTCATTAGCGTCGCAATGCGTTCCTTTTCTAAATAATTAGTCTTGCTAATTATGCGTCCAGTCCTCCAGTCCTAGCATAGTAAGATTACCCTGGTGTTAAGTGAGTCTTCACTTTGATAAGAAATAAAATTTATCCGTAGAAAAATCTGGAATTTGGAAAGTTTAGCCGACGTCACCTATTCACTTACTGTACTCCTCATCGTATTTTTACCTGATTAACAGTTATATTTTATAGGGATGACGTGTTTTTGGTATTCGAAGAATCTCTGACATATTTCCATAAATTACCTTTTGTGTGTGTGTGTGTGTTTTTTTTTTAACCAAAGGGAAGAAATACGGGTAAAAAAAAAAAAAGAAAAAAAGGAAACAAATAAACGAAGGTGGAAGTTGGGGGGGGGGGGCACTGCCATGATTATGATTCTTTTATGGTTCTTTTATGATTCTTTTATGATTCTTTTATGATCATTTAGAACAAACCAAGGAATGGGAAAAAGAAAACCGGGAATTAAATATCATGGAATAAATTTGTTCCGACCAAGCGAACGGCTGGAAGGGGGACGCAGTGGCTCAATGGGTATGGCGTCTGCTCATGGAGCAAAACAGGCCGGGATCGAAACGCGGGTTC